>JAMPIV010001988.1:600000-772196 GCA_024509875.1 Oreohelix idahoensis | reverse complement strand
TACCCATTGATGTCGCATCTAGCATTTATAAGTTTGATATAAAATATTCTCAACTGAGTATTTAGCAGTTAAATTAAATTCCTTATAGCTACTTTATTGTTTAATGCTAGAAATTATAATTTGTTCTGCTTTCCACTGAAACACGTCACTAGAAAATAATACAGACTATATAAATTTAGCACTCTGTTCAAAAGAAACTAGTTAGAATGAAATGAGCGATTTAACGCTTTAAACACTTTCCAAAATACTAGATATCTATTTTATTAATCTCACCACAGAACTACGGTAACATCACGACTAGGATAATTCACTAGATAGGTAGTTAGAAGCTCGTCAGAAATCTGACGAGAACTATGAAATTCGCTATACAAGCTTCATTCGCTAGCACGCGTGTTCCGTTTACTGAATATGTTGAAGACTGAAATGAAATCAGATTTCAGCTCCTGGGTGGGTATTTGAAAACAGGGGCAAACAATCCCACATTTTCTCAAACTCCGAAATCATCTCCCCTTTTACGTGTAAAACACCTACGTCAGCTTAACGCGTGACGTAACTGCCACCTACTGACCGAGATGTACGCGTGTCAGTTGCAATTCTCAGACAACCGTCTCGTACTGCGTCGTAGAGATGTCAGTAATCACGCCTTTCCTGAGCGCTCAGCCGAAAAACCCGCGCGTGACAGGTGCAAATGTAGACATAAAGTCTGCTCTATGTCCAGCGAAACGAATTTTTCGCACATTCTCGTCTACCTGCGCGACTGACATCTGATGCAATAAGGTTACTAGTCAGTATGAGAAAGAAAAACGATGATGGGAAAGAAATATATTTTTCGCAACGAATGCGAAAAATACAGGCAAAAAAGTAAAGAGTGATAATAAAATAAAAGGATCCGGGTGAGAGAATAGGAAGAAGATCTAGGCAATTTAATGAACATAAGACCTACGTGACAGACGTCGTATCTAAAAATAGTATTAGACTCGAGGAGAAAATCACTGAACGCTAGGAGAATATCCGCAAGTGTAATTTCCCGTGACTTTACGGGCTTCTCGATCATGCACTGAAGATGAGAAAAAATGGCGTCACGTAAACAATAAAAAAAAATGAAGAGAAGATTGGGCGAGTCGTCACACAGAGGAAGGAAAAACAATGCCCTCTTCAATTTATAAAAGGACGAGCAAGGCAAATAGCTTACAAAGGAAGTTAAGGAAAGGTGGAAAGAATATTCCTCAGAAATCATTGATGGTGAGCAAGGTGAAGCATCAGAAATGATAACCACTAGCACAGAAGAGGAAACCAATGGTGGTGAAGATGGTATAAAGATGGAAGAACTGAAGGCAGCACTGGAGAAAATCAAGATGACAAAGCAGCAGGGCATGATGGTATAATACCAAAAATGGTTAAGTACAAGGGAGCAGCCGGTGACCTATTGCTCCTGAATGTCCTACATGCAGCTTGGTGCAACCAGACCATTTATAAGTATTGGGAGATTGACATCACAGAACCAATTTTCAAAAAAGGTGCCAATCGACAATGTGGAAACAATAGAGGCATATCCCTTCTCAGTGTCCCTGGTAAAATCTACTCTAGAATCCTGGAGCAGAGACTGAGACGCCTAGCTGAGCTACAAATTGATGAGGTCCTGAGTGGCTTCCAAACTAACTGAAGTACTCAAGACCTAATCTTCACACTCAGACAGTTGAGTGAAAAGGCCCTTGAGTATAAGAGTGAGATGCATCTTTGTTTCTTAGATCTGGAAACGGCGTTTGCAATGTCCCCTGAAGCAAACTTTGGGACTGTTTGGCAAGGAAGAACATTCCAGGACCTCTGATTCATGCTTTACGGAGCTTCTACAAGTCTTGCAGAAAATATGTGAGGACGGTAAACTGTAAGTCAGAAGAGTTAAGGACCACCACTGGTGTAAGAGAAGGTGTTATCCTGTCACCTTATCTTTTCATACTCCTCATGGACGATGTCATCAATGCATGTAAGGAGAGAACAAGAAAGTATTCAGTGGGGTACTGGAAGATGAGACAGGTCTGTATTTCAGAGCTGGCATTTGCTGATGATGTCGCACTGATTGCTTAATCAGAGGCACATCTTCAGTCCAACCTGTAAGTCTAGAAGGAAGAGCTGGAGAAGAGAGGGATAGTCATCAGCAGCTCTAAAACAAAAACCATGGTGATATCACGAGAGGAAAGAAGGCATCAGATTAAGCTGGGAGAACAGGGCCTGGAGCAGGTCAACCACGTTAAATACCTTGGAGCTGTCATAGTTCGGAAGGGAGGCACCAAAGAAGAGTTGGCTACCCGAAGAGCAGTAGCTGGGAGACTTTTTCAGGCCATAAATCGAGGATTCCTCAGCAAAAGAGAAGTTCGCAAGAAGACGAAGAAGGCGGTATACTGCTTCACCTATGTCCCAGTCTTAACATATGGATGCGAGTCATGGGCAATGACTACAACCCACAAAAGACAGATCCAACCCTCACAAATGAGGTATCTGAGAAAAGTGATTGAAGTAACAAGAAGAGACATGGTCCGCAACCAGACGAAACGTCAAGGCCTAAAAACCCAACCCCTGCAGACCCAAACAGAACAGTCCCAACCAAGATGGTTTGGCCATGTCTGCAGATGGTAGGACAACATTAGACAATCTTTGAAGAACCGGGGACTAGAATGGAACTCGGCCAGGAGAAAGACGGCTGATAGAAAAGTGTGGCGCTCTCTCTTCCAAACCTCTACACCTCACGGTAGAAGAGGAACGACTAAGTAAGTATGTTGGGCATGTTATGAGAAGAAGAAAGCTGGAGTATATCGTGACAATATGAAACATTGAAGGAAAAAGACAAAGACAGAAGATGCTGAGTTTGACAATACAGCATGGAAAGAAGTCAACAACAGAATTGAGAGATAGTACTGGAGACAGGAAGTTGTAGAGAGATATGATCGCCTACGTCACCAGGCGCTGTACTTGAAGAAGACGAAGAATATAAGAAGAACAAGAAGATAAGAAGAAGAAGATGATAATACGATAAGAAGAAGATAAGAAACAGATAAGAAAAAGAAGATGATAAGAATAAGAAGAAGTCTTCTTTGCGTTTATTATTGCTTTTTCCTGTCTTTTGCCAAATTCTTTTATTTATCTCTACAATTCTTATTCTAAAATTTCAATTTCATTTTTTAAATGAATGTATTGTCTTTCCTGTGTTACTGTATCCTCCCCTATTATCTTTCTATCACTCACTTTGTCTAAGTCAATTACCTCCATACTTCAGTTTTCTTATAACGATGTTTTTCCATGCGTTCTTTTATCATAACGCTTTTTTTTTGGGTCTCTTTCCTGACCTCTACCCCACTCTTCCATCTAACTTGCCTCTCAGCCACTTCTTCCAGCTCTCTCAGCTTTTATCTCCTTACTGTACCCAGTCACCATCTACTTTTATCACTTCTTGTTCAGCTGAACCACCATTGCAGATTGATCATTTAATGAAGCATATATCAAAGTAAAAACTTCGGTTTGTCTGTATCAGTATGTTTTACAAGATGAAGTTGTCAGCTCATATACAACCTCATTTATGTTGCCTTTTACGAATTATATGAGGGAAATGTAATCATATTTTTTCTTTGTCTCCTCGGAGATTAAGAACTCCACGGGATTGCTCCGTATATCAATTATATTCCAAATGAATCTCCAAAGTGTTTCTACACCTTAGCCTCCTCCTCATTCCCCATCCTTATCTCTGTTAGTAAATGAACTGGTTACAGAAGCCAGTGTTCATATCCTGGGGATGTTACTCCTCATAGGCAGAGCTGACTGATGGGTAGTGCAGCCGCACGGGGCGCCGACTTGTGGGAGGCACCGAAATATATAAAATAAAAACATTAACATTTTAAAAGAACAAGAAAACGAAGAGAAAATTCCAAAGTAAAAAGTGATTTGCTAATATGGATCTGATAATTGTCATATATGTCTATAGCAGGGGTCGGCAACCCGCGGCTTGCGAGCCGCATGCGGCTCTTTGAGCCATCTCGTGCGGCTCTCGGCACTCAAGTACTTAACTGTTAGTGAATGAGGGATACCATGTGATTTTCTTTCATGCGGCTCTTCAGTTTGTTAAAATGGAGACAAAATGAAATATTTGGCTCTTTGTCACGGAAAAGTTCCCGACCCCTGGTCTATAGTATTCTTGAAATAAAAACAGCGCATTAACACACCGTCTCGATCAAGGCGAGACTAATATGAGGTTTTGAGTGTTATGATTAAATTCATAACAGGTTCGGTCGCTTGCAACTTGGTGTGTACTGACTTCCTTGTTGACAAGCGTTACTAGGACTACCCCGGAAGTACGTCACATAGTCTGCTAATTTTAAGCAGACGATGCTTGCCGGTTTCAGCTCGAACATTTGAGCTGAGATTCGGTCTCCGTGCGAGAAAGTCGTGTTTGCACGTGCTCCAAAAGTGTTACTCTGGATATAGAGTTTTATGTGTTTCTGATCAGCTAGGTCGTCCTACGTTTGGAGTCTAAGCTCGATTTTATTTGTACGGACTTGTCAGCGCTGAAAGGAGAGGAATGAGTGAATATTATATATTAAATACTTCAGCAAGATGACTGACATTGTTCCTGTAGTCTACATGACGATAGACTTACTGTATGGACTGGCTAGAGATTGCCATTGTCAATTTAATGGATGCCTTATTGAGGAGCTACGTTGCGTACATTAAATTATACATATTTTGTGAAACGTCAATCAGGCTTATGGAGTTTTCATACTGCTGAAGACTAGTCTTACGTTTTGTGTGAACTGTGCAAATGTTGGACTTACATTAAACATCAACCCTAGACACCATACTCCAGCTATTGAAAATACTGCAAATGAACCCGTAACAGTGGCATCCTCATTATATAACATAAATTACCGCAGAAGCTACCGCAAGAGCACGTGACTGCTTGGTGTAAACTTCCTGCAAAGGCACAAATATAGATATCGCTCCACGCTCCATAAGGGGCGCAAAGGAAAACGATAATAAAAGGACCATCTATAACTCAACACGATAAATACAGTTACTTACAAAACGGTTTTAAAATATAAGTATTATGTTTTTGTAAACTTACCCGTGTGTTACCAGGGCCCGAAGGGGGAGCAAATAATAGTAACACTGTACACTAGCAAGCGTGTCGTAAAAATTAACTAAGGGGGGTCGGGCATGGAGCTGGTTACCACAAAAACTTCAACAAACACTATGGATACGTCACATACAGAATACAATCAACTCTGCTGCCCAAGACAGAAGAAGGTCCTCTGCAAAGGAGTGTCGTGAAACATTCTAAATCCACATAGATAAATTAAAAGGTAAATGTAAAGCCTAACACATTAATTCAATAACAGGAAAGAAGAATGGTAAAGAACAGGGCTGTCACAATAACTGTACTCGAGATCCCCCTTTTTCTACTTTGTCTGAAAATTGTAACGCTTTCACGTTTGATAGTAAAGCCTATAGCAGCATACACGCCTTTCTAACAATAAAACGTGTACTGTATTTCTTAGAAAACCTTGAGATACGCAAGCTGATTAATGACCTAAATTAATACTAGCATTAATTTCATTTTATACACTGCGTATTGAAAAGACAGATGAACTTAGGATAGAGAGAGAGAGGGCTGATCGGAGGAACACATGCAATACTACCACAGTCTCGCGATACAATATTAATGCCACCCCCAACACGCGAAAGGCATGAAGCACTAACTTTTTTTCAGATAGACAGTGATAAAAAACACTACAACTACGAGGGTTAGGTTTAAAAACCTGTTAAATGCTTATAAGGAAACATGACATTCTACTGTTTTATGTCTAAACTCCTGACATTAGTCTGACAGTACAGCAGACACCCTAAAGTTTGGAAGTGAGGAGGTGGTAACAGCACGACTATCCTAGAATAAAATACATATTTTGAACGCAGCCACTTAGCCCCATTAAAATTTATATATTTGGGTTCCTTAGGACTTGCTGACAAAGAATATGTTAAAGGTTACGCAAATAGTCTAGGAATTAACCAATTATAGCCAAAAGAAAATAGTGATGTTGTCTGACAGCACCAAATCAGAATCGCACAGTGGCATGTTTTGAAACCACCATTTTACGGGAAATAAGCCAACATGTTAAATCCGATTTGATTGGAGGGAATGATATGTAAGGCTAAACATGATTAGTCGGATTGCAAATACTATTTTTGGTTGTTAGGGGAAACATAGGAAGGGTAAATTTTTTCAAAAGATTTGTAAACATGGCCCTATTGGCTAGACCCGCTGATATAGTCAATTAGGAGCTTCTGTTCAGTGCCACATTTTAAAATAAACTTACTAAGAAACAGTGCGTTGAGATCCAGATTATATTTTTCTAAATAAAAGCCTGGGACAGAGGCAGATCGGAATTTGTGCCATAATTCATCGCCAGTCAACGTATTTGTTTATTATTTCCATGAATTGTGGTAAGATTGACATATTTGATATCTTTTTGATGAAAATTGAATGTGAATTGATAATTTATGTCTGTATATGTGTGTGGTTCAGTAGCAAACATGAGGCAAAGCCTAGATAGTGCTCCAACCTGAACAAAACTTGTTGGGGAGAAGTATAAGTGCATGGGATCACCAAATAGTACACTGACACCTATCTTATTGACTAGAAGGAACTAATGCTGGAATTGCAGAGGCGTAGTAACCATTAAGGAGAAGAATACTGGTGTAAATTGTTTCAGATGAAGCTAGCAGTTGGCCTACCGCTCTGAACTCAGTGTTTGTTATGTATTGTGTTCAGTGTGGAAATAGATTATAAATTAGTTCTGAAGTAGGAGGTACAACCTTCTTGTTTCAGGGACCGTGGTCATAACTTATTGAAGCAGCACCTGGTCTGAGTTTTGCTGAATCCAGAGGCTGATAGCATACTCCTTGGTCCAGATAGCGACTAGTGAGGTGTCTCAAGTATACGGTGAAGCAAGCGAGCAGAGGATACTGGTTCCTGCCGCCCTCACAGAAGATAAGATTCTGTGGCCAGATCAGCTCAATTTTATGTACCCCCCTCTAAATTGACATTATATTAAAGAAAGAGGGACAATAAATTGTTTCAATTGACAGGAACTGTGAACTTTTCCCAATACTATTTCCACCATAAGCAAACACTTGAAGTCATGATGAAAAACAACAACCAAGCTTGAACAAGCCAGTATTACCTCATAGTACCACTTCACAACTTACACACATAGGATAATAATAATAATAATATATGTCAATACAAAGAGTCTATCTATAAATTGTGTACATATAACTTATAATTACATTTGATTGTGATTCCTGGTTCACTGTGTAGTTGAATCAGGATATCTATTATTGAAAGGAATTAATACATATATTTTTAACCTTTAACACTTGACTCATTTAAGATAGTCTTATAGAGTGTTTTATGTGTGTGAGTGTCACAGTGTTGTAAAGTGTTGTGGAATAAATAAAATTGTTTATCTGTCTGTTGTTTTTGTGACTTACACTTCATCATTATCATAACCCTAGACATTCAACGTAGTCATCACAATATTCCAGAATAATTCTGACTGAGGTATAAATGTGGTAGCAAGTAAGGTCATCTGTAATACACCACACTTATTAGATACAGATACCTTCACAGCTGATCTCAGTCAGTACACTAAGTCCCCTATAAATATTTATAACATCCCACTTTACCACAAAGAGGCGCATGAAGCACCTCAGAGAAAGCCGAAAGGAGTCTCAAATTTTGAGCAAAGCGTGGAAAGAAGTTGAGCAGATGGCACGTGACAGGACGTGGCATGTATTTGTTGAAGGCCTATGCCCCTTGAGGGGCTAAAGGGTATTGATGATTGAAACTGTTAAAAGTGAACATCCTTCACGGAAAATACTGCGTGACCCAACTCAAGAGTATGAAAATGAGTCTCGTAAAAGTACCTACCGTACTGCACATGGGGGCATCATTACGAAGGCTAACACCACTGTAAAAATCCATAGCGCTGGTTATGCTAATATGAGCCTCATTGCTGCAACTGTACCCATCCATACGAGCCAGTTCAACTTGTGCTGCTGACTTGCCCTAGATTATCCACACACAAAAGAAGCATCCGGCGATCATAAACTTCTATACTGCACCATCCAACAGATACAGAACTCAACAATTCTCCAGACCTACAGGTCTTTTGTATTTGGACATGCGCCCTAATATAACCGGCAAGGTTGAACGGAACGAACCTCGCCAAAACGAGGCAACATTTTATTTAAAAAAAAAAAAAAACCAATCACATTCTTCATCGTGGCATAATCTGCGAAAGAGCGTTTCTACTTCTTTATTTCTCACGAGTGCCTGAAACATACCTTTATGTGTGAAATATTTATTTATTTTCTGCCAAAGATCGACGAGATCAGCAGCCCTAGTGAATCAATACCAACAGCAACACCACCACCAACAGCAACACCACCAACACCACCACCACCACCAACACCACCAACAGCAACACCACCACCAACAGCAACACTACCACCACCAACAACAGCAACACCACCACCAACAGCAACACCACCACCAACAGCAACACTACCACCACCAACAACAGCAACACCACCACCAACAGCAACACCACCACCACCAACAGCAACACCACCACCACCAGTCCTCTTGCTGTTAAACTACTTCTTCTTTATTGTCATTTCCTTCTTCCCCTCATCCGTATAATTATCACCATTTGTTCCTCAAGATGACGATGGCGATGGTTAAGACACCTTAAGGAAATCTGTTAATAGCATTACTAGGCAGTTCATGTTTTGACATCCCGGGTGTAAAAGAAGTAGATGGAGGATGGATTATTTAGTAATAACTCCAGACCTAAGAGTCTTTTATATTTGGACATGCGCCCTAATTTAACCGACTAGGTTGAACGGGACGCGCCTCGCCAAAACGAGGCAAAAGTTTTACATTAAAAAAAAAAAAAAAAAAAAAAGATGAAGGATGGAAAATGCGTGGAGAAGAGAACTGGGGACAGAATAAAAGGTTTTGCGAAAGACATGAACAACTTGTGCTCATGGTAAAGGTACAGTACTACTTGGCACGAGTTCGTTGAAAACCTATGCACCGTAGGGAGCAGGAATGTAATAAATAAAACAACGAATGAATGAGTAAATTAATTAATAAATTTGTTCCACAGGTCTGAAAACAATCGTTGGTGCCCTGCTAGTAGCGGTCCGTCGACTACGTGATGTGATGATCCTGACTGTTTTTGTCCTGTCAATCTTCGCACTTATAGGTATGCAGTTATACTCAGGTGCCCTCAGAAATAAGTGTATCAGAAACTACAGGCTGTTTCTTGACGCAAACGCTACAAACGAGACGATACGCGAATTTCAGTGGGATCAAGGTGAGTTCTCAAAAACATTAGGATGAGTTTGAGTTATCAAAAGTAACAGTAGGATGAGTGTGAGTTATCAAAAGTAACAGTAGGATGATTGTGACAGTAGTGTTACCACCAATTATAATCAGGGTTGTTACTGTTATTTTATAACGCGAATGTCATTGTGGTGGGTCCGTAATGTATAGGCCAATGGTGGTAATTCAAAAAGAAACATCAACATCATAGAGCCGACTAACTGTTAAGTCAAGCAGGCTGGACTCGTAGTAACATTATCGACATAATTTATTCAGTACGAGACTTGGACATCAGACGCAGTAACAATTCAGGAACATATGATTTCATTGCAGTCGATACATCATCATCAATATGGCCTTTGATTGACAGTGCCGGCCATAATAATATCAAGGTCAAACGTCGTCTTGACCAAATCGAGGACTTCGTCGATTTGAAGATTATATATATATATATATATATATATATATATATATATATATATATATATATATATATATATATATATAATCTCGCTCCTGATGCCGGAGGGACGCACTAGCCATTGATCATAACGAATTCAATAGAAGTTCTGCCGTGGCACACAAGGCTACAAGTCTCTGAGGCGTGAGACATCGAAATGAGCCGTTATCTGGCAAACATTATAAATCCCGACGGATCCCTGGAAAGGTTCGACAGGAATAAACTTCATTATCTTTCAACTTATAGTCATGGTAACATGTATGTGTTTTCTCTTCACTTCAGAGTAAGAACACCGAAACTACGTCTACATTCGACGACCAATATATTAGACTGCCCCAAGAGTCTGATTTGTATGGCAACAAATCGACGCAGCAAAGCGCGTCATCTGCATTCAACGATAATGCAGAAAAGTACGCAAAAATATTTAAAATATACATTTATTTCAGATGCGCTCACATGTGCGTCTATCAATACTAGACTCGCACGTGAGAATCTCACACACTTAACTAACTGTTAAGTGTGTGTGTTTGAGGATGGTGTTACGTTGGCTGATGCTGCTGACAAGGGTGTTGCCAGAAGTGTCGGTCTTACAGTGGTGGCCGACTTATTATTTATCAACGCGAATGTGGGCCGTATGGATAGCCAATGAAGACAATGTCAACGTAACAGGCAATTTCAGGGTCGTAAGATTGACCAACGTGTAGATCAAGCAGGCTGCACCCACGTGGAACATTGACAATATATTTTATTATGCGTAGACAGGAACAACGACATCACAGGGTGACGAATGGTTCAAAAATGTAGTTACATTTGGTAAGCATCGTACATCAAGCAGTAAGTATAAATATGGCCGTTTAATTGACATCACCGGTTATTATGAACTGAAGGTCAACGGCTTGGCAAAATACATAGTCGTTACGAATGAACCATGTTTATCTTCTTTACGTATTACATATATATATAATCTGGAACATCATCACTCCTGATGCCAGAGGGACGCACTAGCCATTGATTGTATCGGATTCAATGGAAGTTCTGCCATAGCAAACAGGGCTACAAGTCTCTGAGGCATGAGACATAGCAATCAGCCGTTTTCTGGCTAAAATTATAAATCTTGAAGGCTTCCTGGAAACGTTCTGCAGGATACAAGCTTCATCGTCTTTCAATTCATAGTCATGTTAACATGCATGTGTCTTCTCTTCACATCAGAGTAAGAACACCCAAAAATACGTCTGTAATTCGACGACCAATAAGATAAGATGATAGGAAACTCTTTACAGAGCGATACAACAGGAAGCAATCTGATCATCAGAAGAAATCCCCCCGTCCGACAAGAGTCTGATTTGTATGGCAACAAATCGACGCAGCAAAGCGCGTCATCTGCATTCAACGGTAATGCAGAAAAGTACGCAAAAATATTTAAAATGTACATTTATTTCAGATGCGCTCACATGTGCGTCTATCAATACTAGACTCGCACGTGAAAATCTCACACACTTAACTCCCACGCGAGAAAGGACGTAACAAGTAGGATGAATGTGAGTTATCAAATGTAACAGTGGGATGAGTGTGAGTTATCAAAAGTAACAATGAGATGAGTGTGAGTTATCGAATGTAACAGTGGGACGATTGTAAGTTATAAAACGAAACAGTTGGATGAGTGTGAGGTATCAGAAGTAAAAGTGATACGAGTATCATTTATCAAATGTAACAGTGGGACGAGTATGCATTTTCAGATGTAACAGTGGAACTAGTATGAGTTATCAAATGTAACAGTGGGACCAGTATGAGTTATCAAGTGTAACAGTGGGACGAGTATAACTTATCAAATGTAACACTGGGACGAGAATGAGTTATCAAGTGTAACAGTGAGACGAGTATGAGTTATCAAATGTAACAGAGGGACGAGTATGAGTTATCAAATGTAACAGTGAGACGAGAATGAATTATTAAATGTAACAGTGGGACGAGTATGAGTTATCAAGTGTAACAGTGAGGTTACTGTGAGCAATGAAAAGCAGCAGCTGCAAGATGACACCGTCAAAAATCTGTTTGAATCATTGTGTGTGTGTGTGCGTGCGAGCGTGCGTGCGGTTTTGATTTCATTCACTAGTGCAGATCTCGTAACCTGATTATCATCATTATCATTCCCCACTTCGCTCCTTATGGAGCATGGGCCCATCACTACAACTGGTCCCCTTGCATAAAACATTTCATGTTATCTTCCAGCGATGATTTATGTAGCAATTTATTTTACATGATGAGGTTGCCAACCACATGCATAACTTCATGTTAGTAGCCTCTTACGACATGCCTGTGGTAGATGTAGTCTTAATCTGTCTTTGTCTCTGCAGAGACCATGATAACTAAATGATTTGAGCCGGATAATGGGAACAAAGAATTTCAGCTGGATAATGGGATCAAAGAATTTGAGCCGGATAATGGGATCAAAGAATTTGAGCCGGATAATGGGAACAAAGAATTTGAGCCGGATAATGGGAACAAAGAATTTGAGCCGGATAATGGGATCAAAGAATTTGAGCCGGATAATGGGATCAAAGAATTTGAGCCGGATAGTGGGAACAAAGAATTTGAGCCGGATAATGGGAACAAAGAATTTGAGCCGGATAATGGGATCAAAGAATTTGAGCCGGATAATGGGATCAAAGAATTTGAGCCGGATAATGGGATCAAAGAATTTGAGCCGGATAATGGGAACAAAGAATTTGAGCCGGATAATGGGATCAAAGAATTTGAGCCGGATAATGGGAACAAAGAATTTGAGCCGGATAATGGGAACAAAGAATTTCAGCTGGATAATGGGATCAAAGAATTTGAGCCGGATAATGGGATCAAAGAATTTGAGCCGGATAATGGGATCAAAGAATTTGAGCCGGATAATGGGATCAAAGAATTTGAGCCGGATAATGGGAACAAAGAATTTGAGCCGGATAATGGGAACAAAGAATTTGAGCCGGATAATGGGATCAAAGAATTTGAGCCGGATAATGGGAACAAAGAATTTGAGCCGGATAATGGGAACAAAGAATTTGAGCCGGATAATGGGAACAAAGAATTTGAGCCGGATAATGGGATCAAAGAATTTGAGCCGGATAATGGGAACAAAGAATTTAAGCCGGATAATGGGAACAAAGAATTTGAGCCGGATAATGGGATCAAAGAATTTGAGCCGGATAATGGGAACAAAGAATTTGAGCCGGATAATGGGAACAAAGAATTTGAGCCGGATAATGGGAACAAAGAATTTGAGCCGGATAATGGGATCAAAGAATTTGAGCCGGATAATGGGAACAAAGAATTTGAGCCGGATGATGGGATCAAAGAATTTGAGCCGGATAATGGGAATAAAGAATTTGAACCGGATAATGGGAACAAAGAATTTGAGCCGGATAATGGGAACAAAGAATTTGAGTCAGATAATGGGAACAAAGAATTTGAGCCGGATAATGGGAACAAAGAATTTGAGTCAGATAATGGGAACAAAGAATTTGAGCCGGATAATGGGAACAAAGAATTTGAGCCGGATAATGGGAACAAAGAATTTGAGCCGGATAATGGGAACAAAGAATTTGAGTCAGATAATGGGAACAAAGAATTTGAACCGGATAATGGGAACAAAGAATTTGAGCCGGATAATGGGAACAAAGAATTTGAGTCAGATAATGGGAACAAAGAATTTGAGCCGGATAATGGGAACAAAGAATTTGAGTCAGATAATGGGAACAAAGAATTTGAGCCGGATAATGGGAACAAAGAATTTGAGCCGGATAATGGGAACAAATAATTTGAGCCAGATAATGGGAACAAAGAATTTGAGCCGGATAATGGGAACAAAGAATTTGAGTCAGATAATGGGAACAAAGAATTTGAGCCGGATAATGGGAACAAAGAATTTGAGCCGGATAATGGGAACAAAGAATTTGAGTCAGATAATGGGAACAAAGAATTTGAGCCGGATAATGGGAACAAAGAATTTGAGCCGGTCTACATTATCATTGCTGATCTCTCGCGGCACAGGTACCGGGTTCGATTCAAGGTATCGACACGCTCCAGTCCACCTACCTGTGAATGGGTACCTGACTTTTCCTTTGAGTTAGGACAGGAAAAGTGCAGCGAGGAAGGACACTAGTCACCCCACCTGTCAATATGGACCTAGTGTAGTAAAGTCGTTAACATTTAGGAACACCAGGAAAATAAACAGCTGAGGGCTGTTACTTCAGGTGTGCATTCCCATAGTCAGTTAAGACAAAAGGGGCTATTATTATCAGTCCCCTACGGTAGTATCTGCTATGGTACTACCTGTTCATTGTGGTGCGTATAGTCAAATATTAAACAGTGATTAAAGGGGATTACGCAGTGTCCCAAGGTTTCAAGGTACTTTCACTGCTTTGTCTGCAAAATCCCGCAGCTCCCAAATGTTATGCCATATGACTAGTAAAAAAAAACTGTAGTCGGAATGGGGAGTCGGACTTCAAAAATGTCAGGAGTCGAAAAAAAATTGTTGGTCGACTCCACAACCCTGGTTTCTTTAGCGTCTTCCCTGGATTCTACAGCGTTTTACACCAACTTAGCTTGCAGGTACAGTGGTGGTACATTTTGTTTCCCTCTCATTCATTTTTTTTCAGTGTTTCTTCTCCATACAGAGAAATGTCAGACGTTAGATTGTTTACTTTCAAACTAGCTTCCTTGCCTCAGCTGGTCATCTGTGGTGAATATGATGCATGTGGAAATGAACGTGTGTTACTGGGGCCTCAGATGGGAGCAAAGAATAGTAACGTTGTAACCTATCAAAGCGACTAAGGAGGGTTGGACATGGCTAGTACATCCTGTAGAATTGTTACGCCACACCAAAATTTCAACAAAACAGTATTGGTATGCCTACTACAGAGAACAATTCGGTTCAGCCATCCAAGACATCCTCTTCTAAGATGGCGAGTGACGCGATCTCGAGAAAGCCGAATGGAGGCCGGGTTGCTGACTCCTTTCTTTTTCTTGAGACAATCTCCAGAATCTGCAACTGGGATGTTCGTACTTTAAACGAACAAGAGAGAACTGCACAGATGGTAGCAGAAATGTGGAATTACAAAATATATACCTGGACTCTGCAAGACAAGGTAAGAAGGGCAAAGAGAGGAAGAAACTGATAAAGGGTTTTCACCTTTGATCAGTTTCTCTTCCTCTCTTTGCCCTTCCACCTTGTGCGGTCCTCAGGACAGGAGAACTTGGTATAAGTTTTTTGTAGGCATGTGCTCCTTGGGGAGCAGAAGGATGATGATGATTATTAAGATTAAGTGTTCGATCATTTAACTTTAAAATTTGCGGGCTTTTCCTCAGGCAACTGGAAGATAGACAACTTCGGTGAAATTGATGTATGTGGATTTGGACTTGGAGCAGGGTGAGTTATAGATGCAGTCTACACATAGCTTGTTCATTTGCTTACTTACTGAATTTTCATGTCAGTGTGTGCTGGGTGTTATCTTTCTTTGAGTTACATGCATATTTCCATGTCAAAGTGTGCTGGGTGTTATCTTTCTTTTAGTTACATGCATATTTCCATGTCAAAGTGTGCTGGGTATGTTATCTTTCTTTGAGTTACGTGCATTTATCCATGTCAAAGTGAGCTGGGTATGTTATCTTTCTTTGAGTTACGTGCATATTTCCATGTCAAAGTATGCTGAGTCTTGCACGCAAATTACTTTTCATTTCAGTGTCTTGAGTATAGTCCTATACGCATTTTTTTCATGTTTTGGGTATTTAACTCTCTTTGAATCTTGTATGACATTCTTTTTAGTGTCAAATATGTTGGGTATGTAACTCTGTCTTATACGCATTTTTTTCATGTCAAAGTGTGTTGGGTATGTAACTTTCTTTGAGTCTTGTACACATTCTTTTTTATGTCAAATTGTGTTAGGTGTAGTGACGTATAATGGAAAAAGAGCCAGTTAACAGCAGCAATAGATTAAGACAACTGAGAAACAGGGAGAAGGAAACATAATTTTTTTTTTAATTCTCTTAATTGGTTAGGGCGCAATGTATCCTTTTCTTCCTTTTTTCTCGGGAAATTCGCAGTCAGTTATTTCCCATGGCTGAGCGTGCAAAACTTAGAACAATGCTGAGAGAGGAAGCACAGGAAATAGGATGACAAGGAGAAGAAATGCTAGCTTTTGTGAACGACGAACTAGACAAATAAGAAGCTAGGGAGAAATAAAAAGAAGCAGAAGCTAGAGAGAGGAAAAAAGAAGCTAGGGAGATGGAGAAAGCAAGAGAAGAAAGGCAATTGGAGCAGAGGAAAATTGAAGCAGACATGCAAGTTCGTAGAGACATGGAACGAGAGAAAGAGAGACAACATGAGGAAAGAGAGAATGACAAACGACGTCAGCACGAATTGGCACTTAAGACTTTAGAGGTCCAAAGTCGTGGTGCAGCATCTAACTCCAGCAACAGAGAGTCTTCTTCACCTCAGTCACCCTTAGCTGACCACTCCGGTAGCCAGTCTTCCCAATTAGCTGCTATGTCTTTTGCCCTAGAATCCTTCCCAAGCCCCAATGAGAAAATTTATACGTATCTAGAAAAATTTGAGAGAATGGCAACACTGTACGGTTTGGAAAGTTCGCTATGGTGCTTGAAGCTATCCCAGGCCCTGGAAGGCAATGCGTATGATGGGTATGCGAAACTGGGAAGCAGCAATCAAGACAATTACGACATGCTTAAGAAAGCTTTACTTGAGCGCTTCGAAATGAACGCTCGCAAATTTTTGCAACTTTTCCGAAACAGCAGGAAAGATGGAACCGAGACTTACGCTTAGTTCTCTTCTCGTCTGAAGGGATATTTGACTAAGTGTTTGGAGCTTTCAGAACGTTCTTGCACTTTTGAAGGGTTAGAAGAGCTTATTCTAACCGAACAGATCAAAAGCACTTTGTCAAACGAAACCCGTAGATTTCTTGCTGAACAGGGAGCTGTAAAGCTTGTAGGTATCTTGAGTAAGTCAGAGCGTTATACAGACGCACTTGTAGAACTACCGGGCTCTAAACGCAAACCTACAGATGAGCCTTCTCGCAAAAATAATATAGAACAGTCTTCCCAATCATTTTCCCACCAAAACCCAAGAAAAACTGTACCCGAAAACCCTACCCAAAATAAATCGAAATTCTACAAAAACCGATATCCCACCGAAACCCGTGAGGATCCCAAGCGACCCCCATGGCAGCACGGCCAGAAAGGATACGACAAAGGGAAAACCACTGCGCCAGAGATATCTGATCAGGGAAACCAAACCGGCCCGAAGCGGATCGGTTGTTTACAAACAGCCTCGCAGCAGAATAGAAAGATCAGTGATTCTCAACCTGAGGGTGAGAGGCCTTCTCCGCGAGGAACTGTTATATTGATGGGGAATTCCACTTACTGCTTGCTTGATGGGTATTTGGTCAAATCAGGTCAAGAAACGGAAGAAACCGTCAACTCACGTGCGGTACCCAAGCATTGGTCACCCCCAGTTCCTATGGGAGAAATGCCAATAATGGGGACTCCATTTGAACGGGTTGCAGTCGACATTATAGGACCCTTTGAAATGACTAAAAGAAGGAACAGGTTTATCACTATGTGGGCCGAAGCTATCTCGCTAACATGCACGGATTCCAAACATGTCGCAGAAGCCTAGTGCAGATTTTTACCCGGCTGGGATTCCCTCAACACGTTTTGACGGATAACGGATCCCAGTTCCGTAGCCTGTTAAAGGAGGAGATCTTTAAGATCTTGAGGGCCAAACACATCCACACCAGCCCGTACCATCCGGCCAGAAATGGGCTCGTGGAACGTTTCAACGGCAGCCTCACCATGATGTTACGTAAGCTGGGACAGGAGAAACCTGAAGATTGGGACCTTTTTATTCCTGCACCATATTTGCCTACAGGGAAGTTCCCCCAGGCCTCTACAGGGCTACCGCCAGCTACGCTTTTATTCGGCAGACCTATTAAGGGCTCGCTGGAAGCCTTACTACGGTCACTGACAGACCAGAAGGCTGATGACACAGTTGTCTCAGCATCGAAGTATGTATCTAAGTTAAAGGAACGGTTACAACTAGGATGGGACCTAGCAACAACCAACCTTAAGCGCGCATGCATAAAGAAAGCTAAAAGATATAACAAAGCAGCGAAAGAGAGAGAATTGCAACCAGGAAAGTTTGTTGTTACTTCCTACCAGAAACAACAAACTACACATCGGATGGTAAGGGCCGTTTGCCGTCCTTAAAAAGATCTCGAGAACGAACTATAAGATCTCTATAAAAGGTAAGGAAAATGTCTACCACATAAATCTGTTAAAGAAATATTTGGAAAGACCGGTGCCGTCCCCCGAACATCTCTTGGCGGTCGTTATAGTAACCGAAGATGAGGAAGATGACGATAGTTGCATGGAATACCCACTACAACAAACGGAGTCATACGAAGATGTTAAATTCGGCGACACCCTCTCAGAAGCGTAACAGACAGAAATTAAGGCGTTACTGAAACAGCATTCAGCAGTCTTAACGGGCATACCTGGTCGTACACATCTCGTGGAGTTTGATATGAAGCTGACAAACGAGACGCCTGTAAGAACCAGAGTTTATCCGATCCCGTATGCGAAAGCAGACACGTTACGTGGAGAAATAGACCAATTGCTACAAGCTGGGATTATTAGCGAGTCTACATCTCCCTATAGCTCAAGTGTCGCACTGTTACAGAAACCGAATAAGGAAGTTCGACTGTGTATTGACTATCGTCTACTCAATACAGTAACAGAGTTCCATCCCGAACCACTCCGAAGCGCCGCAAACCTGTTTACTAAACTTAGCAAGGCAAACATTTTCTCCAAGATTGACATGAGTAAAGGTTATTACCAAATACCAGTCAAGGAGGGAATTAAACCTCAGTTAGCTTTTAGCACCAGCGAAGAACATTATACTTTTAATGTTATGCCTTTCGGATTACATAATGCACCTGGAGTCTTCACTAGAATGATGAGAAAGCTTTTGGAACCTTGCAAAGTCCAAAAATTCAAAATTTTATGGACGACATATTGATTGCAACGGATAACTACGAAGAATATATTGCTACTGTCACTATGCTCCTCATGAGACTAAAGGAAGCCGGGTTAACCGCCCGACCTAGCAAATGTTTAATCAGTTTTGAAAAGCTTGACTTCCTAGGTCCTACCATTTCTCACGGTTGTATGTGGCCAGTGGCGAAAAACACTGAGAAAATACGAGCAGCAGCAAGACCTGTCACCAAGAAGAACTGCCGCTCATTTCTTTCACTCTGCGCATACTACCAGAAATTCATTAAAAACTTCAACGGACTTACTGCGCCATTGACAGACCTCACGCGGATACGAAAACTGGATAAAATTGTCTGGACACCAGAGTGCGAAAGCGCGTACGTCACTCTTAAGGACCAGCTGACCTCATATCCTATTCTAAGGTTACCTGACCTCAAGAAACCTTTTGAGTTACGAGTTGATGCAAGTGCGAAGGGAATTGGATCGACACTGCTTTAGGCAGACCACCAACATCCTAACCTGTTGTTTCCAGTTGCTTATGGCAGCTGCAACCTGAATACAGCAGAAAGGAACTATTCCACCGTTGAAAGAGAATGTCTCGCGCTTATGAACGGAATCAGGAGACACCATAAATATTTATGTGGAGTTCCATTTGTGGTGCAAACAGACCATGCTCCATTAGCGTTCTTGGCAGCCAATAAGGATTTTGACGCAAAAATTAAGCGTTGGGCAATTCTCCTAGGCGTTTATTCGTTCAAAATACACTATATCTCAGGAAGAGATAACGTAGGCGCCGACTTTATGAGTCGACATTGGACTAGCGAACAGAATGAGGAAAGTGAAGATAGCAATCACTCTGTAGCTACGGATGACAGTAGTTCTGTTTCCATTAATGAGATATGAATGGGTTTCACATCTTCAAGCACGGACGTTCTGTGACGTATAATGGAAAAAAGGGCCTACAGTAATCTGATAGTATTCGTGACCTCGTAGCGTTCTACGATTTGCTAGCTAAAACCATGCATTTACAGCCTGTCTTTACTCACACAAGTTTACTTTTTCGTCCTGCCTCTTTTCTTTGAACACAAGCAAACGTAGTGTTTACAAACTTTCGTGACCTGCCCGTCATAGCAAGTAGCGAATCAGGTTTGTTTACCTCGTCTTCTCACGCGAGCTTATCTGTCAATCGTACCATACCTGACAGACCGCACGTGAAAAACACAGAATCTTTTTGAAGTCTACGAAGGGAAATCCAAAATTCCCCGAGTACGCTTTGAAGTCGAGTCGCGGGCAAATTCTTCGAGAAGCCCGTTACACGTAATAAAGCGCGAAAATTAACAACATCTATAGATCAGAGAAATATAATGATATATAAACTGTGGTTTTTTAAACCCTGCTATCAGTTGTCACTCAGAATTTTTGGATAGTCTAAGCACGCAGTTCTAGAACCTTTTTGCTAAATGTGTTATTAGCAATTCGTGGGGATTTTTCATTCTGATTTCTGGTAATAGAAATTAGTGCTTACGTGTTTAAAAGTGTTAGCTTTTACCATTATAATGCACTTAGATTTTCTAGCTGTTAAAACTAGTGAAATAAAATAACGCGTAGCTATTTCATACCAGATGTTCAGTTATAATGTTAATTTTCACCACACGCTTTCTCACACAAGAAGAGGCGGTTTTAGCTAACTGGTTTATACGCTAGGCGCGACTGACAGTGACAGAAAAGAATTCACGCTTCATTTCATTGTGCGTATTTATTATAAGTGCCTATTGTTTAATATCATACAATTAAACTATCAGACGCCGACCAAATTAATAGCTACTTAACGACCGGCGATAGCTTATGATAATTGACATTGTACGCTGATCGTTAACCGCGAGCTTTTGCTTGTTTTTTGGTCTGTGGAATTTTACTTTGTTAGTTACCTGTACCTCAAATTGGTTTGAGCGGTACCGATCTTCATTATAAGCGTGTACTCGCCAAAGATATATGAGAACACTTCTGACACTAAAAGTAATTTAACTGGACTTACCAAACCCAGCAATATTTTTTCAATTTTATCAGTCCACTGGGGTTTACAAAAATAACATTTATTCCCGACTTCTGACAGTCGTATTCAAGCGAAGCATCCAGAAATTTATGCTGTTCAGAATCAGCGCTCTAACATAGAGTCAGCCGATAGGATTATCATCATTTATCAATTGTAATATTTTGGCAACCAGACGTATTACAATACTGGAATTATTTTACTCTTTAAATTATGAACCACAAGAGCACATTCCTACATCGACTATTCACAGTAACATTTGTTAGCTAGAAAAAAAACTACCAGATTTGGCGTTCCCCTCAAATGTTTTTGTTAGAGGATGAACTGGGGCCAATGTGGGAAGTGAACTGGATAGTTGTACGCCGAGGAATATCTCCTATGAGGTAAGAGGGAGAGAGTGGCCACTGTTTCCAAGAGAGAGTGAATATTTTTCTTATTTACAGAGATTTTTACCAACTCTGGATTTGCCTAATTTGTTTACTTTACTGTACTTATAGAGTCAGACTTTGTTTACTTTACTGTCTACTCTGTATCATAGTGCTAACTTTTGACCTTTGGGTTACTAACTTTGGGTTCTTTTCTCCATAGGGGGAGGGCGCATCTATTTTTGTTATTTCATATGTATGTAAATCTGATTTGTTTGGCCTTTCTTTAGATAATGGGTGTTGTCAAGTTTACTGATAATAACAACAAAGAAACTTAACTTTGTGTGTTGGACAGACCCATACCCAATTAACCGTAGTTTTTCACGTTTGTGAGTCTTGTTGTCATATAGCTGTGTGTGTGTGTGTCGTTAAACGTATATTTATATGTATGAGGAGGGCAAGGTTGTCTTGTACTAAATTACAGTCGTATAGATAGGTTGGAATAGAGAAACTTACTCATAAATTTTTTTCCCATTTTCATCCTGTAGGTGTTTGCACAAAGTAAGCTGTTGTTTTCGTAATTGTTTACATATTTTTATGAATTACACGTCATTTTAAAGATAAATGAATGTACTATTACAGTAAATACAATTTATAACTCTAATAGAGGTTGTTGCTATTTAACGGCTGTCCGATGGACAAGGACTTGCAATATTTTCACAATTATAACTGATTGCGCCCCATCTCTATCAAAATCACTATTTCAAACAATGTGCACACCATTTTTACTCTTGTCCTCGTCGCTAGATCTATCAGTCAATTGTTGAAACAAGTTTCTAGCCTATTCAGCCGTTAGACGAGATGTACACGCATTTTTTTGTTGTCCTATCATTAGTTGCCACAGTAAACAGTTTTACACGATTTGGTAACTAACCCAAAACGCTGAAAAATATGAACATAATATAAATTTTTCAGTGTTCTACAACAACCATGCTTTGTGAATTTGTTTTCCGGTGGCAACTTAAAATCTTGAACCAGATCAGAAAGTGTTTCGGTACATTTTTCATTCGTTTCTTACTAAAATTAGATTGACGCTCTGAGCGGCTCGCGGTCCAAATGATAGGATTTCAAAAGCCGGTCGCACCAGCTTGCGGTAGTTAATGTGTTAAGCTACCTCCCGTGAAATCTATTTTTCACACCTTTCTTACGTACCTATCACCATCCACTCTACTCAGACGGGCCAAAATAACTGACAAACTATCTGTACGACAGTCCTGTACGCAGGTTTTTCATGTAAAGTGTGTTGGGTATGTAACTCTTTGAGTTGTGGCCGTGGATGATGATGGTTTGTAAAATATTTCACATTTCTATTTGTCTTCCTCTGTGTTGATCGTATGTTAGGTTTCGTATCTCTACCCTAAACAGTAGGCAGCTTATTTGTGGTAAGGAAATTTTCTCTCAAGACGACAACAGTTCATATACTGACAGTTGATGAATGATTTTAACAGATGATGAATGACTTCACGCTGACAGCAGTGAACCTTTAACGTTAAACTGTATTTACATGATTCTGCAAAAAGTGAATAAAATGATATGCCCAACCTTCCACTGAGGTTGGCAGACTTGTACAGCAAAATTCAGTAGGTAATAATACAGTGTCTCTCACTATGTCTCTCTCTCTCTCTCCTCTCTTGCTGCTTCAGTGTCGTACTGTTTCTAGTGGCTATTGTGATCATAGCTTGAGAATCACTGTTGTTGAAAATCTACTCTTCTGCTATGTAATTTCTTAGTATGTAAACATTGTCTCTCTTGTTTGCTGACTTGTTTCCTATGTTCGGCTTGGTGTATCTTTAGTAAACTGGCTTCACCGCTAGGGATGACAATTTACCAAGTCTATCTTCTACTCGCTAGCCTGTCAGTTTGTCTACTACATTTTCTTTATTTGCTATGAGACTTAAAATGTTCATCGCACCTGGGTTTTCGAAATAAACACATTTTCTCTGACTGTGAACACTGGCATCTTGTCCACAGAATAAAATAACGAACTGACATATACAACTGTGGCGTACACAGCGATTGAGCGTCTGGGCGATAGTCACATTTTCTGTCACCACAGAAAACAACCAAAACCATTTGGATTATCGACCCGATGAAAACTCCCAATTCGCTGCCACTTCTCGATACTAGCTTTATCACTACTGGGAGAAAACCCAAAACCGAACTTAACGCTCTCGCATCATGGATCTGACTGACTTAATCTAAAACTTTGATTTACAACAACAACTATTTCCGGACCTTCTAGAACAACTTGCCTGACAAATAACTCACCTATACACGTGAATTTACTATCTTGTAGCCGAGTTCACTCAAACAAAACAAACTCAAAAATACAACATTAGAATTCTCACCCAAAGTCAGCCAAACAAAAACACCGTAATCAAAGGACGTCAACACTACTCTTGTCCCCTTCTTCTTGTTCTATCGATTATTTCCCTTTGACTATAAACTAGAAGTTCGCTACTTCTCAATAATAAAAAATACTTCTAACCGCATTTTTCTCTTACCTACTCTAACCGTTACAGAGTCTTGCACGCAATTTTTTTTCATGTCAAAGTGTACTGTCTATGTATCTTTCTTTGAAATATATACGTATTTTTTAAAAATTACTATCAACGTTTACTGGGTACGAATCTCTTTGTGTCTTGTACGCTGTCACAGTATAAATATTACAAAATATTAAGTTGGTCACGCTGTAAGTGGCGACACTGAGAGAATAAAAACCCATTCTGGTTGTAATATGAATACATTAAAGTACGAACCACACATTGTAATATAATGCGAATCTTGACATGTACGATATTCTGTAAATAAACATGGCTACGAACTGAACATGCTTTTACTGAGTGCTCTCTGAAACATGTGTGTGCTTGTGTAGATGACGAGGTAATGCTTATATACATACATCATAACATTACATGGTGGCAGCGGTGGGATGTAATATGAATACATTAAAGTACGAACCACACATTGTAATATAATGCGAATCTTGACATGTACGATATTCTGTAAATAAACATGGCTACGAACTGAACATGCTTTTACTGAGTGCTCTCTGAAACATGTGTGTGCTTGTGTAGATGACGAGGTAATGCTTATATACATACATCATAACATTACATGGTGGCAGCGGTCGATACCGGACTGACGCAAAACAGCTACACGATAACACGTGAGTACAGTTTATTCGGCTAATTTTTGTCATCGAGGTCAACAATGGCAGCTAAACATTACCGCAGCGCACCGCAAATGAGATTTGCCGGTCAAGATGATAAGAGTGAAGCTTTCTTGTTATGGCGCCAACGCATAGATCTATATTCCAAGACCACTGGTCTGGAAGGACAAACCCTAACTCCATATATCCTAGAAGCATTGGACGATGAAGGTTTGAAAATTTACAACAGTTTTGCTACCGCCATGCCTGTTGAGTCAGCGACCGACCCCGTAGCCATATTGGACGAATTTGAAAAACGTCTGATAATAAAGCACACGAACTTTAGTGCGGCAAGATTAGAACTTCACCACCTGCGACAGAATAGGCAAACTTCCAGGAAAGGCAAGATTCTTTTTAAAAGACAACGCTGAGCCAAAGATAGACCCACCTAGAAAGTATCCTATACATGTTAAACAGAAACTTGCCACAGAACTAGAAAAGATGGTGCAGAATGATGTTATTAGAAAGGTTGAAGAGCATTCTGATTGGTGTAGTAGTATCACAACCGTTCTGAAGCAGGATGGTTCTCTTCGGGTTTGCCTTGACCCAAAACACTTAAACAACAGTCTAAAGCGCTGTCCACACAAAATGCATACAGTGGAAGAGATAACTCACAGATTCCACAATGCCAAATATTTTTCTAAACTAGATGCTGTACACGGATACTGGAGTGTTGAGATAGCAGAGGAAAGTCAACTCCTTACAACTTTTCGAACACCATTCGGCAGATATTGTTTCAAGAGACTCCCATTTGGTTTGAATGTATCACAAGACATCTTTCAACAGAAGATTGACAACATTGTTGAGCAATGTTCTGGTACAGTGGCTATTGCGGATGACATTGTAGTCTGCGGCAGGTCAGAACAAGAACACGACCGTAACTTGATTAACTTGATGCATGTAGCACAGGCCAATGGGCTAACATTCAACAGCAAAAAGTGTACAATTAAGGCAACGGAGATACAATTTTTTGGATTGCTGTACACCCAGAATGGTGTAAAACCAGACCCTAAAAAGGTTGAAGATATTCATGACATGCCAACACCAGCTACAAAGAAGGAACTGCAACAATTCTTAGGTGCTGCCAATTTCCTAGCACAATTCATACCAAATTTGTCAGCTGCTGCAGAACCTTTGCGATCTCTACTACAGAATGAAACTCCGTATGAATGGTCAGAAGACTACCAACACATATTCAACCACTTGAAGACCCTCATATCATCTGATGCATGCTTGAAATACTATGACATGCAAGCACCCACTTTTCTCATGGTTGATTCCAGTCTGAAAGGCCTAGGAGCAGCACTTTTGCAACCAGACAAAAATCCTGAAGGACACTATGCCAAAGAACTTCGTCCTGTAGCTTACGCAAGCAAATCATTAAGTTCTGGCGAAAAGAAACTTGCAAACATTGAAAGAGAAATGCTAGCTGTACGTTTTGGAATCAAACGCTTCCACACATTTCTTTTCAACCGCCCATTTACAATTCTTTCAGATCATAAGCCACTTGAGATGATTCATAAAAAACCAATAGCTTCAGCACCACCACGACTACAAGCTCTGTTATTGGAAACACAAGGTTATGATTTTAATATTCAGTATATCCCAGGAGAGGATATAGGTCTTGCAGATGCTCTCAGGTGATTACCAAACCCCAACAAGACAGCAGATCTTACCCCAAACATCAAAGTTGATTTTGTCAAGTTTAGCGATAATCGGCTTGAACACATCAGAGAAGACACAATGAGAGATCCTATCCTTAACTCTCTCAAAGAACTGATATACCATGGATGGCCAAGCTCTATCAGGGAAGTTCCAACACACATCCGTCCATACTACTCGATGAGGGACGAGTTAAGCATCGAAGATGGTCTGATCCTTAAAGGAGATCGCATTGTTGTACCAGAAACACAACGCGATATCATCCTTAAACAGCTCCATAATAGTCACCTTGGTATTGTGAAGACACAACTGAGAGCAAAGAAAGATGTTTACTGGCCACAGATAAACAAGGACATAGAAACACTATGTAAAAAACTGTTCAATTTGCCAAGAACATGCAAATAGGCAGTGCAGAGAACCTCTCATACCATCAGACATACCATTGAGCCCTTGGAGCATTATAGGAACTGATATTTTCTCAATCGACAATAATGACTATCTTATTATTGCTGATTACTACAGCAAATTTCCCATCATTGAGAAACTTCCACAACCCTCACCGTCAGCTGTTATTGCAGACATTACAAAGAAGTATTGCAGCATGTTTGGCATCCCAGATGAAATTAGATCAACGGTCCACATTTCTCAGGTCAAGCATACAGAAACTTCACTAAGGACTGGAAGATCAAACACACAACATCATCACCTAGATACCCTAAATCTAATGGTTTCATTGAGAGACAGATACAAACTATCAAGTCAATCATGAAGAAAACAAGAACAGAGGATGTACACCTAGCACTCTTGAGATGGAGAACAACACCGGTAGAAAGTAAGATCGACAGTCCAGCAGAACTTATGTTTGATAGAAGAATTAAAGACCTCCTACCATCTAAGGTCCACTTCCGTCCACAACATAGAGACAGCACATATGATCAACTTCAGCATCGTCAGCAAGTTCAGAAATCCAACTATGACAAATGTGCTAAAGACTTACCACCATTATATCCTGGTCAGCATGTAACTACCTACAACCACAACAATGACACATGGTCAAAAGCAACAATCATTTCCAGAAACCCTGAACCCAGGAGCTATACTTTAAGACCAGACAGCAGCAGCAACCTCCTGAGGCGAAACAGAGTGGACATAAGAGAAATCCCACAGAATACAACAGAACAGAGAATTCCCATGCTTTCAACAGACAATGCAGTAACTCCAGACCTTGGTGCCCCACAAAACCAACAAGCGCCAAGGCCGAAATCACAACCAACTCAAGCTAAACCAGGGACTTCCGCAGAACCACCAGCACTTTACACCACTCGTTCTGGCCGTACAGTGACACCTCCCAGCCGATACAGACAGTGACATATATACTCACACTGAGCATTACACATACTTATCCTTTATCACATGAAACATTTCGTTGGAAATGTTTGCACACATTTTTTTTTTCAAAAAAGGGGGGATGTAATATGAATACATTAAAGTACGAACCACACATTGTAATATAATGCGAATCTTGACATGTACGATATTCTGTAAATAAACATGGCTACGAACTGAACATGCTTTTACTGAGTGCTCTCTGAAACATGTGTGTGCTTGTGTAGATGACGAGGTAATGCTTATATACATACATCATAACATTACACTGGTCAGGTGACCTGAAAGGAAGTGCGCCCGAATTCTGGCGGGGAAAGTTAGTTGAGTTTATGGCTACCGACCGGAGTGGTCGCTATTTTGTTCCCTTTCAGCATTTTGCTGGGATTTTGGACGCCATAGTTGTTCTTTGAGGGTGCTTGTCATTTATTCATGTGGTCAAGTGTAGTTTACTTATGTCTAGAACAGTTGTGTAGTTTCTGGCAGCATTATTTCGTAATTCATTGATGAGAAGTCATTTGTAGTTAAATATGGCGTTATCATAGTACAGGACTTTGCCGGTGAGCGAAAGTCATGGTGTTGCTTACTCAGTATGACATACCCGCTAGTGTTGATAATGATAAATTGAGTTGTTGATTATTGCAATTGATATTTGCATTTCTGTTGCATTGTATTGCATATGTAGTTCTAGCCGTGTGTGGCTTCATTGTATGCATATTTATTAAAGGGAACTTAACCTGTTACAGGTGTTATGGTGAGTTTATGTCTGCTAGTCTCTGTTGTGGTCGTACCCTTGGATAATGAGTCTTGATATTGTTAGTATATGATGCATATGCTGATGGTGATAAATCCACAATAGTGCTAGTCTCTGACATCTGGAGGACTCGTCTATTTTGTAGGCCGTGGGGCCAGTGAATTTTTTCCAGTATTTTATAATATCTCATAGCAAGGCCGTAGTGCCTATGTTTTCTGTGTACAGGCCAGTAAAAATTGTGCACACAGTGTGTTAGAAGGTTGTAGCCGTGTTGGCGCCTTCACTATTATTACTAAGTCACTGTAGTGAGCTATTTTCGGTTGCCAGCTTCTGGTATTTGTGTCAGTCAGTCTGTAGTGTACTGTTGGCGGTCAAGTGTGACGCGTTGCGATATGTAACCCAGTTTTGTTCAGGTCGCAGTGTACGTTTGTTGTTTTCAAGTTCAGTGAGTTTAGTCAGTGTGTTTGGCTTTGTGCTAAAAGTTAATTTTGGTACTACAGTGTCGATTGATAGTAAGATGTATGGCAAGGGCAGTGGATTCTAGTTACAGCGTGCATATGTCGTGTCGGTTTGAGGTACTACCGGTTTGTGTTGTTGCTTACTGTCATTGATCCAGGTGGAGCAGAGGAATTTGAGGTGACCGTAACATCTAGTTTAGATTGTCCCAGACGGCAGGTGGAGTGTCAGATGGGAGATAGTTCGGTCAAACTCGGTATAGGGTGGAAGGAGATTGTTTTAGGAAGGTGTAGATGTTAAGAAGTTGTTAGGGTGATAGGTATCTCAGGATATCTGGTTGGACATTTTGTTTGTCTTGACACTACCTCACTGATGTGTCCAGCCAGGGGTGAAGATCAACGCCTGTGACGTTTCCCTACCACACTGATGTTCCCGGCCAGGGGTGAATACCTATGAGTAGTGAAGCCGGTTAACCTGAGTGTGCATGAAGTACGTTTCCCTGAAGTTTACGGGCCTCCTGAAGATTACTGTGATTCCTGGAGTGCACGGTGCTGAAGTTTGCTGTTATCCCTGGTGTGTCGAACTGTGAAGTTGGCTTTTCACGAGATCTACAGAGCATTGAGACTAAGGACTTACATGTATTTATCCGACACATGAATTTGTGAAATCAGCTGTGGATTTGAACTTCTGTGTGAATAGACAGGCGTGCTTCTATTTTGGACAGTGCTGTGTTAGCACCGCGTAGAATAGTCTTGATAGTGGGACACTATTGTATTACTGGCATACAGACTGACAGAGAAGTCTGATTTCTGGGAACTATATTTGTTCGCTTGGATGTACGAGTGTGAAGTCTTGTTTGTGCTGTTTTCATTATTCATCATCAGTGCTGAGGAAGCTCCTTGTCAAGCGTTGTTGGACCTTTAGTTAAGTTTTTGTTTGTAATTTTTGTATGCTATGTTGTATGGTTGTTTCTTATTTGTTTCTTTCTTTTTTTCTCTAAATTCTAAATTTTTTTTCTGTCTAGGAATCTAATCTCTTATAGTAGGATAGTCATAATTCTTTAATTGCTTTTTGAACCTTGCTTTTTGGTTTGTTGTTGTTTTTTCTTTCCTTTTGTTCCGTTCCTTTTCTCTACTTTCTGGGTAGGACTTAGTCTATATGTATATATATCTTGATACATTATAGAATAATTTTACTTATAGTTTATTTAGTTTATTTTCACTGAAGTGATCTGTTGGTGCCTAGTGTGAGAGATAGCTTTCAGCACCTCATTGTTGACTGTAGTTGTTGTTAGTCTATTGAATCATATTATATTTGTTTGTGTAAGGGAGGAAGGGTGGTGAGTCTAATCCATTCTTGGCCTACTTGTGGGAAAAGATTGGATTAGATTGATTCTCTATAGGGTGTGGCTGTGTTTGTTTTGTGGTGGAGTAAGGCAGGCGGATTTCCTGCGACTGCCCTGCTTAACATTCCAAGCCCTGTTGGTGTTAGGCGTATTCGTGTAGTTTGTATTTACATTGTCGTGTACATTCAGTAATTCTTTTGTTGTGTTTAAGTGGTGTATTCTCTTGTTTCATCTTGCTATCTTGTAAATATGTTTACAGGTATCCCTTGTTTTCGTTCATGTGCAGTCACGCCTTGTATATATTGATCTACTTCTTCTCTTCTTGTTCTATTTTCTTGTTCCTCGTGACTGGAATTTTGTTTTCGTAATGTGATGTGTGTGTGTCTTTCATTTGTGTAGTGCTCATTTTGTCTTAGGAAACACTTGCATAACTTAGATTATTGAGATTAGTAGTAAGTGAAGTATTATCTGAGTATAGCACCAGTGTGGGTGCCAGTAACAGATTTTGGAGTAAAAGTTGATTTGTTGTCAAGGTGGTATAGTGGTGTCAGAGCACCAGTAAGTTTCATCAGTTGTTATTATACAACTGTCAACTATTGTAAGTTTGTTGAGTATATCACAGAGACTAAGTGGTCAGAAAGACCAAATTTTCAGAGTGATGAGACAGTAGCCAAGTGGCAAAGTAAGACTATATTTACATTATAAGAGATTTAGGTTGATGTTGTGTATACAGTGAGAGGTGAGGTGATATATACTTACATGCTTATATATATGCGTATGTTGAAGTTGCGTTATCAATATTTATTGTTATTACTACATATTTTGTAACCAGAGAGTTAGCTGGTGATATAAGTGAAATATATACGACTGAGCACTCCTATAGCAAAATCTATAGCCAGAGATAATAGTGAGCATTCTGAGTGTACACCATGGATCTACAGGCTTTCATTCAGATTGGGAAGGAATGTGGGTACACTGGGAAAGAACTAAATGACTATGCCAAAGCTGAATTTTATTCAGTTGAACATCAAAAAGCTCTGGAGAAGGAAAAGAAAGAGAAGGAAGCGAAGGAAGAGAGGGACAGTAATGAGAAACAGAATGCTCTAAGAGATGCTCGAGCTGAAGAGCTAGAGCTAAAAAGGAAAGAATTTAAATTACAAGAAAAGAAGATGAAAGAAGAAAACGAGTGGAAACAGAGAGTTTGAATTGCAAGAAAAGAAAATGAGAGAAGAGAGAGAATTGCAAGAAAAAAAGATGAGAGAAGAGAGAGAATTGCAAGAAAAGAAAATAGAGCGAGAATTGGAAGAAAAGAAGATAGGGAGAGAATTGCAAGAAAAGAAAATAAGAGAAGATAGAGAGTTAGAGTTAGAAAAGGAGAGAATGAGAATAGCTCTGGAAGAGAAGATGATGGATAAGGAAATACAATTGAAGAAATTGGAAGTGGGTGCGAGTGGTCAGAACTCGACATTTGGAGGGGCTCATCGTCCCTTTAGGCTGCGCCTGCCGAATTTTAATGATATAATTGATAGCTTAGATTTCTTCCTTGAAAGATGTGAGACCGATGCGTGGCCTATAAGGCTGACATAGATCAATGGCAATCTCTGTTATCGACGCTGCTAGTGGGACCTGCGAAGGAAATTTTTTATAGCCTCCTATTAGAGGAAAGAGCCGATTACGACAAAGTAAAGGAAAGGTTACTCCGGAAGGTCCGTCTGACTGCTGTCGGTTACCGGACGCGTTTTAAAAACGCGATGCCAAGCGCAGACTAGGACTTTGAGGACTTTATCTCGAAGATCAAACTTCTGCTGAATAGATGGATCGAAATGGAGGGGATAACGAAGGACTATGATGGCTTGTTAGACTTAGTGCTACGGGACAAAGTGTTGTCCTCGTGTTCCAGTGAGTTGGTTGCGTTTTTTCAGGAACGTCAACCAAAGGACATTGAGTCCATGGCCCAATTGGGGCACCATTATGTCCTTGCCCACCCGGGCAAACCCATTCAGAAGTCAGATCTACCAGAAGACTTAGTTGCCAATGTTGGCAAAGTTCAGTGCCATCCTTGGCGAAATCAGTCAGACAGGGGCCAAGAACAGATGTATGAGAAGCCTGCCAGTCCCTACCAGCCACGTAGAGGAAATTACGAGAATTTCCGATCTCATCGGAATGGTCGGCCGAGGTGGCAGAACCGACAATATAATAGTTATAGCGACAGAGGGGAACGCCAAACGCGAAAGCAGGTACGCTTCGAGGACTCTCGGGACGAAGACCAGTTTTGGTAAAAGGCAAAACATTCCAAGCAGAGGAGTGGTTCTTCAGAGAGTCGATCTTCCGACTCGGATGCGGGGTCTTCGTCATCGAAAAGCTCCAGCAAAGGTGCACGCGATGAGAAGAAGAAGGAGTGCATGTGTTCCATTTGTGGTGGCAATAATCATTGTGCAGACAGGTGTCCCACCCCGATTGAACACGCGAATTCCGCGTTTGTGTTGGACACAATTAATAGTGAGGACTGTGCGGGGTGTCGCCCTCTGTTTCACATGAACGAGAGGTTAGTGCTCCGATTTGGGCATGCGGCACCATGTATGTCAGCAGTCCACGAGACTGGCAAGGTGGATCTCCACAAAGGCATGGTGGAGAGGAAACCTGTCTCCGTGTTGAGGGACACTGGGTGCACCACAATTGGGGTGCGTCGGTCGTGCATCGACGACTCCTGCCTTACAGGCAAAACTGTAATGTGTATCACGTTCGGGGGCAAAGTTGAGTCTTACCCCCAGGCGATTATTAATGTGAACACTCCGTTCCTCTCGGGGAGAGTAAATTCGTTCATCCTCGAGGACCCGATTGCCGATTTAATCGTTGCAAAATCCGCGGAGTGCATAGTGCCGTGGGTATGGCTGGAGCAGAGGCTCAGCATCACCAAACTCGCAAGGGGGATGACTAGAAGGTACATCGTAGACGCGATTCGCAGCAAGTACCAAATGACATGATTAGGAGAAGTAAGAACTTTTACGAGAGTCCGATAGCTAGTGATCGCACAGTTTGGGTGCGTGACATCCCCTTGAGCGCTAGTTGGCGCACTCTCAGAAGAGTGTTTGATGAGGTTGCACCGGTTAGATTTGTGGAGGTACTGTCTTTGCGCGACAGTACCAAAATGGCACGGGTGACTTTTGCGAATAGTTGGGGTGCGTGTAAGGCAGTTAGGCAGAAGCATATGTCCTTGCTTCAGAACCATCTACTAATAATCCAGAAATATCTAGAGTTATAGTGCGGAGTCGTGTTCAGTAAGGTGTTTCGGTTGATGCAAACCGAACCTTAGAGTCTGACCCACGCCCCCAGTACTAGTTTGATATGAATATATGAGTATTGTAAACTTGTAGATATCATGTGATACCTTGCAATGCATGCTTATGTTGTAATATGTTATGCTTTACAATGTATGTCACTCGAAAGTTGTTGCCAGAAGAAACTAGATACTCTACAATTGAGAGGGAGTGCCTTGCGATTGTCTGGGCGGTGTCTAAGCTGGCATGATACCTGTTGGGGGCGCATTTTTTCCTCCAAACAGATCACAAACCACTGCTATTTTTGCAGTCAGCTAAATCCACCAGTGCCAAGTTGACACGCTGGGAATTATTGCTGCAGCAATTCAACTTTACTATTCTACCAATTCAGGGAGTACATAATATTGTAGCAAATGTCTTGTCCAGGTTATGAAGTTGGTGTGGGACAGGAGCATCCGTAGAGAGTATTTACTTTGATTATGGAAGAAATGTATTATAATCATTAGAGTTGATGTTTATGAATATGTATTATGGTATTTGATTTATGTATTATGATGCCATAAAGGCAATATGATAAGAGTTATACTCAACATATGTATAAATCATATTATAATACATGTATATTTATATTGTATAGTAAGGATTTTGTATACTATAAGATGATGTCTTAGTATTGATTCTTGGAGATGTATAATTAATATGTAATATATATTGTGTTTGATAGACCAGGTCTGGACAGTCGTTGTTATTTTTCACGACTACCAGTACCTGGGATGATTAGCTCATGTTCATATTGTCTGTAGTACTTTGCATGAGAAGGCATGAACTACAATGGTGGGACAACTCTGGCATTCTTGAGGTAGATGAGGAGGTGCCGTCTCGGCATTTTGTTCGTCCATACTCCGAAGGGGGGTTGGGCGTGACTCCTCCAATGGAAGAAAACTTCGTTTTCTTTCTTAAGGGGGTGGATGTCACAGTATAAATATTACAAAATATTAAATTGGTCACGCTGTAAGTGGCGACACTGAGAGAATAAAAACCCGTTCTGGTCAGGTGACCTGAAAGGAAGTGCGCCCGAATTCTGGCGGGGAAAGTTAGTTGAGTTTATGGCTACCGACCGGAGTGGTCGCTATTTTGTTCCCTTTCAGCATTTTGCTGGGATTTTGGACGCCATAGTTGTTCTTTGAGGGTGCTTGTCATTTATTCATGTGGTCAAGTGTAGTTTACTTATGTCTAGAACAGTTGTGTAGTTTCTAGCAGCATTCTTTCGTAATTCATTGATGAGAAGTCATTTGTAGTTAAATATGGCGTTATCATAGTACAGGACTTTGCCGGTGAGCGAAAGTCATGGTGTTGCTTACTCAGTATGACATACCCGCTAGTGTTGATAATGATAAATTGAGTTGTTGATTATTGCAATTGATATTTGCATTTCTGTTGCATTGTATTGCATATGTAGTTCTAGCCGTGTGTGGCTTCATTGTATGCATATTTATTAAAGGGAACTTAACCTGTTACAGGTGTTATGGTGAGTTTATGTCAGCTAGTCGCTGTTGTGGTCGTACCCTTGGATAATGAGTCTTGATACTGTTAGTATATGATGCATATGCTGATGGTGATAAATCCACAATAGTGCTAGTCTCTGACATACGCATTAATTTTTTCGTGTCAAGTGTGTTTGGCTATGTAACTCTCTTTGGGTCTTGTACACATTTTTTTCACTTCACGTGTTTTGGGTATGTAGCTATGTCTTGAACACATTTTATTTTTCATTTCAAGTATATTGGGTAACTAATTCTCTTTGTGTCCTGTAAACATTTTTTTCATGTCAAACTGTGTTACATGTAGTCTTGTACGCATGTTTTTCCTTCCAAGTGTGTTTGGTATGTAACTCTTTGTGTCTTGTATGCATTTATTTTTGTTTCATCTCATGTGTTTTGGGTATGTAACTCTCTTTGTGTCTTGTACGCATTTATTTTTTCATTCCACGTGTGTTGGATATGCAACTCTTTGAGTCTTGCACGCATTTTTTTCATGTCTAACTGTGTTACGTGTAGTCCTGTACGCATTTTTGTTCATGTAAAGTGTGTTGGGTATGTAACTCTTTGAGTCTTGTTCACATTTTTGTTCATGTCAAAGTGTGTTGGGTATGTAACTCTTTGAGTCTTGTACGCATTATTTTTCATGTCATAGTGTGTTGGGCATGAAACTCTCTTTTTGTCTTGTACATATTTTTTTCATGTCAAAGTGTGTTGGGTATGTAACTCTTTGAGTCTTGTACATATTTTTGTTCATGTGAAGTGTGTTGCGCATGTAACTCTTTGAGTCTTGTACACATTTTATTTTCATGTCAAAGTGTGGTGGGTATGAAACTCTCTGATTCTTGTACACATTTTTGCCATGTCAAAGCGTGTTGGGTATGAAACTATCTTTGAGTCTTGTACACATCTTTTTAATGTCAAAGTGTACTGCATATGTAACTTTCTTTGAATCATACACGTATTTTAAAAAAATTCATATCAAGGTGTACTTGGTACGACTCTCTTTGACGCGTGTATTCATATTGTGTTTCATGTCAAAGTGTGCTAGGCACATAACTTTCTTTGAGTTGTGTACGTATTTTTTTTTTTAGTCATGTCAAAGTTTTCTGTCACTCCCTATTTTTACATTTTACGTTTTTATTTCTTAACTCGTATCTAATTAATTTATCTGAACAAAACCAACGCCATATTACAAATAATTAAACGTTAATTTATTGTATAAAGTTTGTAATATTAACATGACAGCTGAACGTGAGATCCGGCCTGTTCCAACAAATGACCTCATACATTTTTAATCTTTTGTAACGCCGGTTTAGTGGCCACTTCAGATTGTTTTCTTTCAAATAAAAATTATCAGTACAATGACAATTTATCATTTTTTGTTTTGATATTTGTTTCATCTATATCGATCATTTACAAGCAAAGATATTTTTAAAAAGGTGGTGACTTTTAAGTTACCCTGTAAAATACCAAAACATCAAATAATTTTCATGATAATATATGAGACGTCAAAGATGCTGAAACAAATAACCTTGAATGTTTTCATTAAGAATCTCTATGTTTTTTCTTAATTTATTGATGTTAACAGGAAGTGTGGAAATGAAACTGACAACGGACTTAAGAATGGAACCCTCGTGTATGAATGTTTGCCAAACATCGGACCAAATCCAAACTTTGGCTATACCAGCTTTGACAATTTCGGAATGGCGCTTTTGTGTGCATTCAGACTGATGACTCAAGACTTCTGGGAGAGTTTGTACCATTTGGTGAGTTTACTTTGTACGAAATAAAGTTATTCAATGAAAGAAGATATGCAGAGACGTAACGAGAAAGACAGACTGATTGACTGAATGGCAGACAGGCAGGCAGACAGACAGACAAGATAAGACATGAAAAGGCAAGGCAATATAAGAAAAGATAAGACGTTGTTGTAAAAAGTGTTAAGAAATGGGCATGCAGACTCATCCAATAATCTGCGATTTCTGTGTCCCTTGTTTTACTTCTATTATATCCTTACATTTGTGTACAAGATAAAGAAAGTCCTATGGCATATACCGCCCCAGGGAAGTGAAATGGTAAACACTTTGCTATAATAAATCTCCGCTTTATGGCGTGGGAAGAAGACCAGTTCCTTTCATCGCTGACTTTGCTTTCCCAAACTCTATAACAGAGTAAGGTGCCCAATTACATCTGGGTAGACTGGACAATGATACAGTCAGGTTTCGAACCTGGAACCAGGTGTCTTTAACGCAAACGGCAAGCGATCTAACAACTCCCTAATCAGACGCTTACATTTTAAACCCTTGTGAATTGTTTTAAAATATTAAACAGTGGTCACTGTTGAGTGACCCCCTCCAGTGATGGTCTGAAATCTGAGATACTACTTTCGTACAACGGGTCTTCACAATACAAGAGAAGCAATCAACTCGGCCAAGACGATCCAAACATGTATTTAAACAATTGAACTTAACCATTTTCCATAAGGCATTACAGGTTTATAATTACTTACTGACTTACTTAGTTGTTCCTCTTCTACCGTGAGGTGAAGTGGGTTGGAAGAGAGAGCGCCAGACTATCCTGTCGGCTGTCTTCCTCCTGGCCTGGTTCCATTCTAGTCCTCGGTCCTTCAAAGATTGTCTAATGTTGTCCTCCCAGCGGACTCTGGGTCGTCCTGGGGGTCTGGATCCCTGGCTCTTTGCTCATGCTTGTCGTGGCAGCAGATCTTCTCCCATTCTGCAGACATGGCCAAACCTTCTTAGTTGGGACTGTTCTACTTAGGTCTGCAGGGGGTGGGATTTTAGGCATTGACGTATCGTCTGGTTGCGGACCATGTCTCTTCTTGTTACTTCAACCACCTTCCTCAGATACCTCATTTCTGAGGTTTGGATCTAACTTTTGTGGGTTGTAGTCATTGCCCATGACTCGCATCCATATGTCAAGACTGGGACATAGGTGGAGCGGTATACAGCCATCTTCGTTTTCTTACCAACCTCTCTCTTGCTGAGGAATCCTCGATTTATGGCCTGAAAAAGTATCCCAGCTGCTGCTTTTCGAGGGGCCAACTCTTCTTTGATGCCTCCCTTTCGGTCTATAATAGCTCCGAGGTATTTAAGGTGGTCGACCTGCTCCAGGATCTGTTCTCCCAGCTTAATCTGATGTCTTCTTTCTTCTCGTGATATCACCATGGATTTTGTTTTAGAGCTGCTTATGACTATTCCTCTCTTCTCCAGCTCTTCCTTCCAGACTTGCAGGTTGGATTGGAGATGTGCCTCTGATTTAGCAATCAGGGCAACATCATCAGCAAATGCCAGCTCTGAAATACAGAATTGTCTCATCTTCCAGTACCCCACTGAATACTTTCTTGTTCTCTCCTTACATGCCTTGATGTCATTGTTTATAATTACCATGCATAAAGTTCATCACCCGTTAACCCTGTCGTAACTTATATACTGGGCGGGCACTTGTGGTCGCACAGTTACAGTATGATGGGGATGTAAGTTGTAATGTTGTCAAGAAGGTCTCCAGAAATTGGCTCGTTAAGAAAGAAAGAGACATATTCGAGATAAGTACAAGAAGAAGAGAATGTGAATGCTCTCCACTAAAGACACTAGATAGTGTTTTCTATTAAAATTATGGAAAGTGATCTATTTCTCCACGACCTTCGCTTTTGCCCTTAGATCTCGATAAAGAAAGAGCCCTCAACCTCCTAAATGAAAGATTTTACCTATATATATATATATATATATATATATATATATATATATATATATATATATATATATATATATATATATATATATATATATATATATATATATATATATATATATATATATATATATATATCTTCTTCTTCTTTGATCCATAACCGCCAACCGTCAAAGCAGTCAGCGGCCATCACGCCTGGTGGCGTCTTGTAGGGCAGCAACAAATTGATTCCACTTTGCTCGGTCGGCGGCCATCCTTCGTACAGTGCCCCAACTGCATCTCAGCTTCCACAGTTCTCCACCAAGTTGTTTTTGGTCGGCCTCTCTTTCGCTTTCCCTCGGGGGTCCATAGCATAGCTGTTCTTGCGATGGTATCAGGGTCCCTTCTGAGGACATGGCCAACCCAACTCCAGCGTCTGCCAGCTATGATGGTGTGCATGTCCTCCTGGTTACTCCGAATAAGTAGTTCTTGGTTGCTGATGGTGTTTGGCCAAAAGATTCGGAGAATTTTCCTTAGGCAGATTGTGTGGAAGGAGGACAGTTTCGACATTTCCTTCTCTGTTACTCTCCAACATTCTGCACCATAGAGAAGCACAGAAAGTACGCAGCTCTCATACAGTCTTAATTTGGTGTTTGTGCTGTACTGGGAAGACTTCCAAATGTTGTTGAGAATAGCAAAGGCTGTTCTCGCTTTATTCATTCTGTTGTTAATGTCCTTGCTTGTTCCGCCGTCAGGTGTTACTATGCTTCCTAGGTAAGTAAATGTGTCTGTCTGTTCTAACTTCTGGTTCCTTACTGTTATTGGCTCAGGATTGCCCACATTTAGTGTCATGACCTCTGTCTTCTTCAGATTGATGTTCAGGCCAACCTGCTGGCCATACTTATTCAGTCTATCAGTTTTGTCTTGAATGTGTTGGTATGAATGCGCGAGCAGTGCAATGTCATCGGCATATTCCAAATCTTCCAGTGTAGAAAACGTTGTCCATCTAATTCCCCTTGGACTGCCCTCTGTTGTCTGGCGCATCACCCAATCTATGACTGTCAAAAATAATGTTGTTGATAAGGGGCATCCCTGTCGTACTCCTGTTTTCACTTCGAAAGTTACATTACTCGATCCAACACTGCACGTAAAGTTAGAATAGAGGCTTTTTATAATGGAAACAATGCGGCTGGGAATTCCATAAGCCCTCAGAATTTTCCATAGGCTGTCCCTGTGTATGCTGTCGAAAGCCTTTTCAAAATCAACAAGGTTAATGTACAGCTGTCTCTGCCATTCTGAGCACTGCTCTATAATGTTCCTGAGGGCAAATATATGATCTGCACATCTTCTGTTCTTTCTGAAGCCCGCTTGTTCTTTCCTCAGTTTATGGTCAACTGCTTTTGAAATTCTCTGGATGATTATCCTGCCTAGTATTTTGCTGGGAACTGAGAGGAGGGTAATTCCTCTCCAGTTGTTGCAGTCTGCAAGGTCGCCCTTCTTGGGCAATTTGACAATTGTTCCTTTACTCCACTCTGTTGGTGTTGTCTCAGTTTCCCAGACTTGTGCAAATAGTGGTTCTAATAGTTCTGCTGCTAGTTCAGGGTCTGTCTTGAATAGCTCAGCATTCAGATTGTCGTGACCAGGCGCTTTTCCATTTTTTAGCCCTTTGATAGCTGTGATAATTTCTTCTTTTCGTGGAATGTCTGTATTTACGTCTAAGTCACTTTCAGCCTCAGGAACATTCAGCTGAGTCTCTGGTGGTTCCTTATTCAGTGTTTCTCTGAAGTGCTCTGCCCACCTTGTTTCCTGCCCCTGTGCTGTGGTGATGAGATTTCCTTGCTTGTCTCTTACTAACGTTATGTTGTTTGCACCTCGTTTTCCACTGATAGCTTTAGTTATTTTATAAACTGTGCTTTGTTCATTTCTCAGTGCTGCCTCTTCTGCCTGTCTTGCAAGGTCATCCAGAAATGTCCTTTTGTTAGCACGGGTTTGACGTTTTACTTCCTTGTCCAGCTGACTGTATTGTTCACTATATATTGCCTTTAACCTGGGAGACTTAGCTTCTGTTTTCTTCCTTTTCATTTCCTTTCTCTTCGCTATGGTGTTTAGCGTTTCTGGTGTTATCCAGTCTTGGCTCTTTCTTTCCTGGAATCCCAAGCATGACTTGCTGCTTTCTTTATATATTGTTGAGATGGTGTTGAATTTCTGGTCCACATCATCGGTCTCTGTTCTTTCCTGGCTTTTGGTAATCAGATATCGTCTCTTTACGTCGACCACAAACGCTTTTCTGGTGAGGGGGTCCTTAAGTTTCGTGATGTTGTATCTTTTCTGTTTGACTGCAACTGGTCCAGCAGCTCTGAGTTTCACCTTCAGTCTTGCTACTACTAGGTGATGATCACTTCCCACATCTGCGCCTCTTCTTACTTTCACGTCTTGTAGTGCATGTCTCCATCTGCCATTGATCATTATGTGATCTATCTGGTTTTTGTCTCGTCCGTTTGGTGATTCCCATGTTAACTTGTGCACTTCTTTGTGTTGAAAAAGTGTTCCTCCGATGACCAGGTTGTTAATACTGCAGAAGCTTATTAATTTGTCCCCATTCTCATTTACTGTTCCACTGCCGCATTTCCCCATTACTCTTTCGTTATAATTATTGTGTGTTCCAACTTTCGCATTTAGGTCTCCCATTACTATAATAAGATCGTACCTGGGTACAGTTTCCATTTCCTTTTGTACCTGTTGATAGAACTCGTCCTTAATCTCTTCGTCGCTGTCATTTGTTGGTGCATAACATTGTATAATTGTGGTGTTGGTGAATCTCCCTCTCAGTCTTGCTCTTATTAGTCTGTTGTTAATGGGTTTCCATTCCAGTAGAGATCTTTCCATTCCTTTCTTAAGGATAATGGCTACACCTTCGTTGTGCTGACCGTCCTCTCTACCAGAATAAAGTACTGTTTCCCCTGTAGCTGTTTTTATTCTCCCCATCCCTGTCCATCTGCTCTCGCTTATTCCCAGGATATGTAGTTTGTAGTTCCTCATCTCTGCTGTAATCTGTCTCAGCTTTCCTGCCTCGTTCATAGTTCTGACATTCCAAAAACCAATTCTGGTTTCGTGTTTTGCGGTCTGGGCATCCGTTTTCATGCCAGTGGCTTCCTTTCGGCTTTCACCACTGTCAGTCATACGAGCCTGAGACTCCGGATGTCCGTCCCGCATCAAAGTATTTCCATTTATTGCTGTTTCCGTAACGTGTGTGATTTTTTACACAGACAGGGGTGTCGGCCCTGTGCTAAAACCCCCAACCTGGAGGACCAGGGTACCAGCTTTTGTCTGACCCCTACCCACGCAGACCAGTCCAGCATGGTTGAACCTACCAGGAGTAAAACTCCCACTGGCATAGCTCTGGGGATTGTCAGGGTACACAAGCTGCCATACCGCTACAAGGTATAGGTACCATTGATGGCAATATATATATATATATATATATATATATATATATATATATATATATATATATATATATATATATATATATATATATATATATAAACAGCACGCATGATACATTAACGAACTAGGTAATAATTAACGCAGCTATATAGTTTATTAGTTAAATATATACATACAAAGGGTTAGTAGAAAATAAAGAGTGATGACTGTGAAAGACAATTCACACACACAGATGAGTTGCACTTAATGTACTTAGTTAAATATGAGAGTGAAAACCTTTGAAGACATGGCATGCAGAGTTCTTTATGAAGCACAACTTACAGAACCGTTTAGGATTAGAACAGGAGTGAGACAGTGATGCCTCTTGTCTCCATTTCGTTTCTTACTAGCAACAGATTGAGTTATAAAAACATCGACATCACACAACAGAAATGGAATCCAGTGGAATCTGACTAAACAGCTTGATGATCTGGATTTTGCAGATGACTTGGCTCTTCGGTCCCATAACCATAATCAGATGCAAGAGAAAATGAAAATTCTCGATGAGAAGTCACAACAAGTGGGCCTGAAAATATACAGGGAAAAGACAAAGATTATGAGAATAAATGCAAGAAATGATAACAAGGTTGAACTTGAAGAAGCACTACTAAAAATGTAGAATCGTACACATATCTTGGAAGTAATATAGACAAAGATGGAAGGACAGACAGTGATATCAAAATAAGAATACAAAAAGCAAGAGGAGCGTTCATTGCATTGGGAAACATATGGCGGACAAGAGAAATTAAGTCCAACACAAAAATAAGAATCTTCATCTTAAATGTGAAGTCAGTCCTATTGTATGGCTCTGAGACATGGAGAACAACAAAAACAACAACCAAAAAGTTACAGACTTTTATAAACGGGTGGTTGCGTAGAACAGAAGGACTGAAATGGTATGACAAAATCACAAATGTGGAATTGATGACAAGAAACAGACAAGTGCCAGTGGAACAAGAGTTGAGAAGAAGACGCTGGCGATGGATAGGACACACATTGAGGAAACTTGTTGATAGCATTACAAGGCAGTCCTTGTTCTGGAATCCACAGGGAAAGAAAGGCAGAGGTAGACCAAAAAACACATGGCGAAGAGAACTGGAAACAGAGGTGAAAATGATGAGGAAAGCATGGAAAGAACTTGAGCGGAGGGCACAGGACAGGAAGACTTGGCATGTGTTTGTTGAAGGCCTATGCTCCTTGTGGAGCTAAGCGGTATTGATAGAAAATAAAAAGTGATGACGGTGAAAGACAATTCACACACACAGATGAGTTGCATATAATGTAGTTAGTTAAATATGAGAGGGAACCTATGTGAATAGTGAAATAATGATGTGATGTATTAAGTGTTTCCACACTGATTTCCAATCTACACTGTCTATGTGTCTCTTAACTTTCCTCCACTGTGTACTGATGAAAACTTTTGTAGTAATGATAACGTGGAAGACATACTGCCCCTCATCGTTTGGCATTCTCTCTAGCGTTGACAAACCGTTGACAGTTGTCTCAGGAAAATGTCTGCTGTCTGATCTCGGAAAGGCACTGACTAGGCTGGAGCTCTTCACGAAATGATCTTCTGGTAATAAGTGAGTTTCGTGCAATAAAGCTGGCCTCAGTTAATTTACGTCGTGCAATATACGATGAAAGTAGATGAATTCACTTCATGCACTGATGTATGAGTACCTGAACCTGGTGATATATATATGAGAATCAACGTGCGTGCTTTAACTTGACTTAGGCGGTAAGCTGCTGAGTGAGTTGAACTTGATACATGTATATAATCAACTTGTGAGTACTTTATAACAGATAAATAAAATGCTGCGCAACCAACGTTTACAAACGCTTATGAGAAATCTTCCTCGTAAGTTAGGAAGTGTAGGATGTCCTATCTTGCGAATTCTGTTATCTGGACTTACGCTTTGCGAGCTTCTTTCCGGTTAGACGCCAAACACATAATGTGTAAGATTTCTGCTGGACTGAAGACACACAAAAGTGGCTTCTTAAGTTTCACATCTAATATCAATGGTTATTTGCTTTTTCTTACTTCTCACTACTGATCTCTGTTTTTAATTCTCTGGTAATGATTATGACATGGGGCACACATGATAAGTGTTAAATATATTGCCCATGAAAGTGTTTGCTCGTGTAATGATGATCTAACAATCTATAAGAACGTGAAATATATAACTATGAATGACCAAATTATCCTAGAGGAAAAATCTTTGATTTGATTAATCACTCGCGAATAGATGTAAAGAAAAAAAATCAGTTTTTCACACATTTAGCTATGAGGCTAAGTGCAAAAAAAAATCTTAATTAGTGAAGAAGGAAAATTATTAATAATTTTTATAAAATTTACTAACCTCCTTTTCCCTTCGCAAATTTCTAGAGAACGCTATAAATCTAAACTCCACAGATATAAATCAAATATTCACACATGAATGAAATATTAGAACATGCTGTACACAGGCCATACTCTAGAGAAAATACTTATTCGCCGCGATGTTGGAAACTCCGTACTGACTTCTGGCGAATGTCCCGTTCTATTTCGGGTTGCCCATATGTCAGACGTCGTGGCTTATGTAGTATGGCTCCGCCACAAATCCAATAGCTATTCGTCCCTCGTGTTCAGTGACATTGGCATACTAGCTTGCCCTTTCAGTGCATCTCACTGGCTAAAAGTTGGTGGGTTCTCGCAACCAACTCTTCACTCCGTGCTGCGTATTCGTTTGCTAGCCAAACCGTGGTTTAGGATTGGCCGCCCCATGCATAAATCATCCGCCCCCTCTGCCACACAGCCATCTATCTTTTTGCCGCTTCGCGTGAAGTTTCTTGTGTCAGTTTCTGGAATGCGTATTATCCTTCGTTGCATTGTCGTGATGCGGTTTCCTTAATCTCCTTGTTCATAGTCTTGCTCCTTACACGACATCTAAGAGGTTTAGTCATTATCATGGGCTGCCATCTGGCATCAACATTCCTGTGCATGTCGCGAGTCTTTGTTGTCCGTCGGAACGGCAAGCGCGTCATTGTCCTAATTTGGTACGACTCGTTTTGTTGAAACAGGGGATTAGATATCATAAGAATTCTTTTCATCCCCATATGGACGTCTCCCAAATCAAACATTACTCGTCCACCACGCCAGGTGTGTTCCAAAAGATAGCGCAAGGTGGTGAAATCAATCACAAGCGTGTTAAGTTACACTTAGGTACAAGCTGTGATTAAGAAATATTACTTTAACAATGATGAAAGAGCAAAACGATAAGAGAAATAAAATCAGAAAGATGCTGGAAAAGATACAGTGCGATAAAGATATGCGCCTTATCACAAACCCCTGGTTTACCATGCGCAGCTCCCAACAGTCTCGATACATTTCCCTTCTGCTTCTTTTTTATCATAATTCCCTGTCTGGTGGCGTAGGCTACAGTTTATCACCACAACATCCTTTTCTTCTATTTCATCTTTCAGTTTTGTTGCTGACTTCTTCCCGTGCCATGCTGTCAGTCTCTCAAGCGTTTCATCTCTGTATCATTCTTTGTCTGTTCATTTCCTAAATCTTTCTCGTCCTGCTTACACTTTAACGTTGATTATTGGTTTCAAGTCCAGTGAAAATAACGGCATGTATGTATGTTGTAATTTTGTATTTCTTTTTTGGGTTCTATCACCCTTCGACCTGTTTTCATCTTGATCGTCCTATATTGATCGTCTCTTACATGTTGGGGTTTCTTTTTTTTAAATAAATTGTGCTTCGTTTTGATGAGGCACGCCACGCCCCGTTCATCCAAGACACAGGGTATGTCTGTTATATAAGGGCGCATGTCCAAATATAAAAGACTTTTGGGTCTGGTGTAGCTGAGGCTTATGTCCATGCTGCGAGGTGAACGGAATTTTTTCTCTCAAGTTGTCCAAACCAACTTACTTATACTTCTTTGCCGTGCCTTTACGTACCCACATCTCATCGTTTCTCGTCGTATATCGTTTACAACGTATCATAATTGAGTGATATGTGTGTGTATGGTTTTGTGTGTGCGTGCGTGCGTGCGTGTGTGCGTGTGTGTGTGTGTGAGAGAGAGAGGGGGGGGGGAGAGTTTCAGAGTCTGAGCATGCGCCCCTTATACGAATAGTCAACCCCGATAATTAATTCCTAAATGCGCTGGTCCATTCAAAGGTAACATCTTCAATCCAACCAGAAGTCTGGAAGCAGCCCCAAAACATAAATCATGGTGATCTCACAAGAGAAAAAAAAGACATCAGATCATGGTGAAGAACAGGCCCAGGAGCAAGCAGGTCAACCAGTTTTAATACCTTGGAGCTATAATGTCTGGAAGGGAGATCATTGAACGTTGAAGAAGAGTTGGTTACCCGAAGAGCAGCAGCTGTTGGACTTTTCCAGGTCACAAATCGAGGATTAATCAGTAAAAATGAAACTGGAAAGTAAGCGTAGATGGTTGCATACAGCTGCACATTTGTTCCAGTCTTGACTTATGGATGTGAGTCATGAACAATGACTATGACCCACAAATGCCAGCTCCAAATCTCAGAAATGAGGTTGTTAAGAATAGAACTGGTGTAAGGGACGTAAATCTGGGTATATTAGTAACCAAGATAGATTCTGAGTTGGAGCACTTGTTTGCTCGTTAGCTATCGAATTATTTAGAGAGTATCTCGTGATAGTTTCGAGAGACAGATTACAGACAGCGTGAAAAGTGCTGATATATTTATTCTGTATTGTTTTGAGTTGGGTGAGAGAAGCTCGCTGCTAGCCCGCAATTGTTTGTGTTGTGTGAACAGTGAGAAAGTCTCGTGACTGCTTTTCAGCGGGATGAGTGTGTTAGCTGGAGAGTGTGTTCCAGGCGTTCGATGGAGTAAGTCGAGCCTGTGTTTTTGGGAAGTGTATGCCTGTACAGTGCTGAGTTAATATGTCGACTAGTATTTCGCTGTGGATACAGCGTAGTATAAAACTGCAGTTTGAATTATTGTGGAAATGTTTATAACTGCAGTGTGCAGTCTTTAAAGGCCATTAGTTCCTGTGTGAGGAGTATTGATTAATAAGAGTACTTTAGGCCATGAATCATGATAACTGCTGAGTGCAGGATTCTTTATAGTGCTGAGTTCAATAAGAGTACTTTAGGCCATGAATCGTGATAACTGCTGAGTGCAGGATTCTTTATAGTGCTGAGTTCAATAAGAGTACTTTAGGCCATGAATCGTGATAACTGCTGAGTGCAGGATTCTTTATAGTGCTGAGTTCAATAAGAGTACTTTAGGCCATGAATCGTGATAACTGCTGAGTGCGGGATTCTTTATAGTGCTGAGTTCAATAAGAGTACTTTAGGCCATGAATCGTGATAACTGCTGAGTGCAGGATTCTTTATAGTGCTGAGTTCAATAAGAGTACTTTAGGCCATGAATCGTGATAACTGCTGAGTGCAGGATTCTTTATAGTGCTGAGTTTAATAAGAGTACTTTAGGCCATGAATCATGATAACTGCTGAGTGCAGGATTCTATATAGTGCTGAGTTTAATATGAGTACTCTAGGCCATGTATTATGACATCATTGTAGCTGCCGAGTGCGCAGTCCTTATGTGGTAATTTATATCTTGTGTTGTGCTGTGAACGGTATTCCATGTGTATTTCATATCAATGTGTTGTGACGTGAATAAACCCATATGAAATGTCACCTGTCGTTTACAACCCTTCATGACTCGTGTGTATGCACCTGTGGCGTGAACGACTGGACCAACACACGCATTTAATATGTGAGGTGACAGGGAACTTAACACGTATTTAGAAATAGCCCCGGAGTGGGCGTGGCCTATTTATATCGAGAACCTGTTCATCGCTTACCAGTAGACTTCTACAGTGTTTGCCTGTGTGGCGTATATGTATGTATCAAATGTAGACATTACCAGATACACAACACAACAGTAACGTTAGCAGATAATCAATAGACACCTTACCGTATCCACCAAACCAATACGTTATCAGTGAAGCCCCACATATGACGTTTCACAAAAGTTACGGCCATGATGCCCCGGGTTTTCACCTTACGTTACGGGGGGGGGGGGGGGTGCAACAGAGGTATCTCAGGAAGGTGGTCCAAGTAACAAGAAGGTGCAAGGTCCGCAATCAGACGAAACGGCCTAAAAACCCAGCCTATACGGACCCGAGTGGGACAGCCTCAGTTGCGATGGTTAAGTCATGTCTGCAGAATGGGACAAGATCGGCTACAACAACAAACATAGGAAACCTAGAGCCATGAATCAAGACCTCCAGGTCACCCTTGAACTCGCTTGGAGGGCAACATCAGACAATCCCTGAAGGACCAAGGGCTGGACTGGAATCATGTCTAAAGAAAGCTGATAGGATAGCATGGCGCTCTCATTGGCTAACCTATAAACGCCAGGGTAGGAAAAGAATTTCTAAGTAAAGTAAAGTAGAATGCGTCACAAGTCACATTGCTACCTGATTCATTTCTCATATCAATCTATGTCATCAATGCTTATGGAGAGATGTATTGAGGTACAAAGAGACCTTTATCTATGCTTTATAGACTACTCAAAAGCTTTTGACAAAGTGAAACACCAAGACCTTTTTGATATTTTACATGAACTAAATATAGACGGGAAAGATCTTAGGATAATAAGAAACTTATATTGGGAGCAAGAATCCGCGATCAGATTTGAAGGAGAAGTAAGTGAATTCAGAGCAATTAAAAGAGGAGTTAGACAGGTATGTGTGTTATCACCTGATCTTTTTAACATGTACAGCGAGACGATACTTCGAAACATTGAACACCTCGAGGGAATTAAAGTTGGAGGACAAAATATCAACAATCTGAGATATGCAGATGCCACAGTTTTAATAGCTGAGTCAGAGGAAAATCTACAAATCATTCGAGACAAAGTAGTGGAAGAGAGCGAGTTGAAAGGATTATCTCTTTGAATGTCAGCAAAACTGTATGCATGGTAGTTTCTAAGAAAATACAAATACCAGTATGCTCTTTGAACAGCAAAAGAGAAAATATCAAACAAGTCAATCTCTTTAAATATTTAGGCTACACATTGACATCAGATGGCAGATTTGACACAGAGATAGAGAAAAGGATCGCCATGTCCAAAGAAGCCTTTACTAGAATGAGCAACGTAATGAAAAACAGAAACATCACCATAAGCACAAAAATTCGCTTACTAAGGGGCTACGTATGGTCCGTTCTTTTATATGGATGCGAATGTTGGACAATGAGTAACCACATGGTGAAAAAACTGGAAGCAGCGGAAATGTGGTTTTTGAGAAGGATACTGAGAATATCGTGGACAGAGAAGAAAACAAATGCCGAGGTATTGACAGCTGCGGGTGTTAATAGATCGCTCATCAAAACCATCAGGAAAAGACAAATGAAGTTTATGGGACATATTAACAGAAGAGGAGAAGTGGAGGAATTAGTCTTATGTGGGAAAATACCAGGTAGGAGAGGAAGAGGAGAGAAAGATGTATGTGGAAAGCTTAAACAACTGGGCAACGAACAACAGCATGGGCAACAACAACCTCATTAGACTATAAAAAAACAGAGACGATTGAAGGGTCATGATCGCCAATGTCTGTTCCAGACCAGGCATATGAAGAAGAAGAAGAAGACTTTGATTATTATTATCGTCGAAGAATGAAACATACCGTAGAATCGCCTAATTATAGTAGTGTTTCTGAAATAGTGTCCAAGCAGATTCGCGCATTTTGTGCAAGCTCGCCGACAATGCGTTGCCTAAATTATAATGGAAATATGGCAGCGAATGCATTTGTGTAAAAACTGCACCGATTCAATGGAAGTATAATAAAACTGATGGACATATATTGTGCCCGTAATCACATAGATAGTATTTGGAAAACTGGTTGAGGTTCTGTTTTATTATTTTATCTTTCTTTTCATATAAATGAATATTCCGTCGGAAAATATTAGAGAAGATCGGAACAGAATGATAGGTGTATTTGTATAAGTAAGAATGCGTGTTACATTGACACACCAACGAAGAAGCTGGTGTTGTGCCAATGTATAGTTGAGACCTGTAATTTAGGAGTTATTCTCTGTTGAAAGAATAAAGGACAGAATAGGAAGCATTTCCGACGTTATTCTGATTTAAGTAGTATATCAAGTTTGAGTTCATATATCAAGTTTGTGTTCATATATCAAGTTGGTGTTCATATATCAAGTTTGAGTTCATATATCAAGTTTGTGTTCACTGTATCAAGTTTGTGTTCACTGTATCAAGTTTGTATTCACTGGATAAACCTCCAGAGATGTTACTTTACTTGAGCCATTTGTACGGGTTCCAGGTTCGGTTTAGATTTTGAACTGGAAGTAGCTCATGTAGTAGTAATGGCAGTACTCTCAATAGTTCCTAGATCCCTGAACATTAAGTAATTCGAAATCAACAATTTCTATCTGCAGTGAAGCAAAGTCCAAAATATATATAAATCAATGCTTTTATTTGGGTTCCTCCTGATGTACAACTGTAGTTAAAATGTGCCTCCATTTTAATTCATTCCTGTAGCATACATTCTTCAATAAGAAGTGTCTCATAAATTTCATATCTCCAATTCTTGACAAACTAATGTACATTTATATTCTTGTCTGCTATATGTATAAGTCGGAATTCTAAATCGAGATTTTTTACCCACCTGAGGAATATGTCATACTGACTACAATATGTTCTGTATTTAGAACCTTGAAAACGTGTCCGTTGCTTTAGAGAATAAACGTGTCATAGGGTCAGGGGTCGGGTTAGCCATTATTCTCTTCACTGGAGTCTCTATGAAGCTACCAATAAATCGTGGCGGTCAACTCAACTAGGGTTTTGGGCGGTCGATATATTACAAACTGGTTTCTGAGACTGTTGGGGGAAGTTACTTTGATTTATCAGTCTATCGGATATCCTTTGAGATAATCTGTTTCATTGGCGAAGCCACTAGTTAAGATGGATAGTCCACTAGTTATGTCTATGTCATATTTACGTCACAGTTACTACACAAGTTTCTATGATAGCAAATGGTATAACATTTTATTTGAGGGTATATTTAATTTTGTTTAGAGATTTCAGGTCTCGTATTATTTCCTGTAACTGTCTGGAAGGCTTTATTAAAAAATGTGGATAAGAGGCTATGTGACAAATGACGTCATCAATTATTAATTTCAGCTCGTTCAAGCCCCCACCCTGATTTACTCAGTGGAATTCTTCTTATTATGGTATAGCTCTGTTTAGAGTGTCTTTAGTAAATTGACTGAGACAAACATGCAGTACATCCAAAATGATTAAATCGACGTTAAATGTGTATATTTACAAATAACAGATTTAATGATCACTTAAGTTTTAACAAGGTTTTAAAAGAATGAATAATTATTTATCAGGAAAATTATCATCACTGTTGTGATGTAATAGTGGTTTATAAAGGAGGCCACTTAGTAGCTTTTATGTGTTAATTAGTTGTCAGTGACGTTTCTGCTCCTTCTGATAGTTTGGTTCTTGGTAGACTGTATTGCTGATCACGCTCGTCGCTGGTCAAGGTTGTAGGGCGCAGCACGTTCCCATGAGTTGCAGGGAGTGTCTACGACGTTGGTCCCTCGTCTTAAAGCCCCGTCTGATGATGGTATTTAGCTTCGATGTCAGGCAACTTGTACCCTTCTTGTTTCAGAGATAGTACCCCCAATTAATACCCCCAACTTGTACCACCAACTAGTATGGTGCAAGAAGAGAAACGAATACCTTCCGAGTATTGAGTTTCCCGACATATGCTTGTGTTCCCTTCTTCCTATTCCATCATCCCATCTACCTCAGAATTTACCCTCGATGAGAATTAAGCTTAATCCCTCAAGAGAAAACTTTCTTTACATTTAAATTGAATAGCTTTATTTTTACATTACATTCAAATGGAAAGATTAATAGTATAGATAAAATATGTTTACACTTACATCTACACAGATTGAAAAAATGTTCACAATATAGATTAAATACGTTTTCATTTACATCTACACTGGTTGAAAAATATTCACAATATAGATTAAATATGTTTTCCTTTACATCTACACTGGTTGAAAAATGTTCACAATATAGATAGGATATGATTTCATTTACATCTACACTGGTTGAAAAAGCTTGAAAACTATCATTAATTTTAAAGTGAATATGTTTGCATAGACATTTACACTGGTTTGTAATTGTAAATATTATACTTAGAATGTACATTATTTCTTTCATCTTTCCCTTCCTGCTCCATATGGAACTTGGGACTATCTATGCTTTTTAGTTCTCTTTAAGATACTAGCAATAAAGCAGTCACCAGCCATTGCAGGGGTGGTTCATGAAATCATCATTCTATATGCTGAGGTTGCTAGCCTCCAATGATTTGGACATCCACTAGCCATTTTCACATATTAACATTCACATGGCAAAATACTCATATTAGTTTTGCTCACATGTAGGTTTAAGGCACTAGCAGATGCCTTTTCATGCATGTTCTTGAGGGTCGTTACTTTAACAATAATGCCCACTTTGACTCCGTGCTTTCATATTCCTCTGATCCCGGTTTTCCTTATTATAATGATAGCGTTTTCCTGGGCTCTTTAAGTCGTTTCAAAATGCTCCAACAAAGTCCGGTCTGATAAAATGGAATTCTGATTATAACTCTGGCATTTTAGTTGTAGTCTTGGCAAGCGATTATCACAGTGAACTAGACTTGCAAAAAATGTCAGGTTATATTGTCTGTCTTCCCCCGCATTTGTTTGTTACGATGCTAAGCAGAGCGCCAATCGTTTCTGTGGCAATAAGGGAAGGAAGAGTGAAAAGTTTAACCTGAGTTGGTAAAGAGGGAGTAGAACAAAAGGGATGCGCAAAAAGAGGGTTGCGCATAAGGATGGTCAAAATAGGTTAGGCACGCTTCTCAGCGAGCAGTCAGAGGCGTCAGCGACGTCGGCAAAGAACTTCCAGAAAAGAAAAAGGGCAGCCATGTTGAAGTAATTTCTTAAATGCACAGAGACAAGATTGGGTAGCAATAACCCAACATATTGATATTATAAATTCTTGACAAGACTGAAGAACGCAGGAGCGAGATACGCTCCACTCAGAAAAGAGTACGTAGAGTGAATTAGTTACGTCCATACTATAGTCCTGTTACTCGGCTAAGATAATGGCCATCTAGAACGAGGGAAAGGAACAACCCCGGAAGAGTCCGGTTATCACTTCAATTACCTGAACCTAAATCGATGGTTTTAATAGACAAGGATTTTCTTAGAAGGAGGAAGGGATGTAGATACAAGTAACATCTGAACAATAGTGGATAAAAGACATTACAATACTGAATATAATTCTCAATGGTGAGCGAGTGTTAAAGAGGAAGTGTGACGGACCAAGATTGTTGGAGGTCTGGGTAACAGCAGTGGTTCACATTGTAAATAAACAGTATTCCAGTTGACTGTGGCGTTCCCTATTCGTAGAAGATCTGCTTAGCGTTATGTCGTCGCTCACTGTGTGTGTTGTAACCACTCATTAATCATAAAGTTGATCGCAACCTCTGAGGCAAAGAAATCCTGGGTAAGCAAAGGCTGTGTGCAGCAGCCAACGGTCAACTGTTAACCAGTGCTGCCACATTTCAAACATGGGTGTTTTTTGGGGTAATTCAAAATTATTTCCGCCTGAAATTCTGTGAGTGATGCAAAAGGTCACCTCTCCAATATATGGTATGAAAACATCCGATCCTCTCTAGGCAATGTTTACAAATAACTTCTTACATCTGCCTGGACTATTACAACATTGCCGCTCAGGTGTGTCCGGCTGATAAGTGCTTGTCTGTAATCTGCCCACAGACGGGTAATTTATCGCCCGGCACGCCTTATCAATGCTTAACTAAAGTCGCTGGGGCGATTTTAGTGTTAATCTGTAGTCTGATGTCGGCCACACCCGAGATTAACCAACATGATTGTCGGCTTTCCCATCAGGGAGGAACGAGTAACAAACAGACATGACGACTTAACACTGAGAGGAGTGTAAGAATGTTTGAAAGGACAAAATATCTTCTACAAAGCAGAGAAATAAATAGGTACCGACCATTGAAAAACATGTAATAAGTCAGTACAACAAATGTCACAGAATACGGCCGTAATGAGGCAGACATCGACCAAAAATTTTGTCATACAATGTATATGTGGATATATGAGAAAGTGTAATGCTTGTTGTATTTTCGGAGATAATAGCTAGTAGGTGTGTCAAGTTGTTAGCAAATAAGGCTAAAGTTCACTTGTCAGTAAATTAATATTAGACAAACATAAAGGTATGTTTTCAGGCACTCGTAAGAAATAAAGAAGTAGAACACTTGGCCAACAGAAAAACAACAGACGTGAGTGGCTTACCCAGGGTTCGAACCCCGTACCTTCCGTACGACAACTCCGCCTAGCTATACAAGCGAATCACACTGACCCCACGGCCAGCTAGGCATCCCCAAAAAAGGATGCTTTACTGACTAGTCATCAGTGCGAAACACAAGATAACACCGGAAGTATACAGTGGGCAACTCAGCCCATTAATGACGCAATCACTTCTGTTGTTCCTCTATACAGCAGTATATGTCAGTCCAAACAAGACAAAGACCTTGATACTGTGTCCAGTAAATGATAGAAGACTTAAGGACAGTAGTAAAGAACAGAGGGTACGTACGGGGTTCGAACCCTGGGTAAGCCACTAACGTCTGTTGTTTTTCTGCTGTCCAAGTGTTCTACTTCTTTATTTCTTACGAGTGCCTGAAAACATACCTTTATGTTTGTCTAATATTAATTTACTGTTTACAGGCCTCGGGTTTCCCTTCCTTATGTGTTAAAAATTTCTCACCACGTTCTGGTGACGTCACAGTTCTAACTTACGCCGGAGGCAAGGCTAGTTAAGCCGCGCTAAATTTGAAAGTGGACACACACGAAGTCAGTTTTTGTATGACAGACAGAGGAAAAAGTTAGTCACGACTACGTTCACTATTTGTGTATTGTGGCAGCCTGCCTTGACCAAGTCAATTGCCTAGTTGTGTATTTTCTGAGGGCGAGAGGATAAGTTGGATTACTGTAAATACATTTGTATATATAATGCAAATATCTGTTTCAGGTTATTCAAGATATCTTATTGTGTAACTACATGATGAATTATTCAATGGATGAATATTTTAAAGACATGTATTGATGAATAGAAGGAAGTAAACCAAACCAGATACTCACAGTTGTTTAAGCATTAAGGATCACTCTAAAAGTATTAGAAGTTGACAGGAAGAAGAACTGAAAGGGGCTAAATAAGCATATCTTGAATATAAATGATCATATATTATAATGTAATTTGTTCTGAAATTACACAGTAGGCATCTGTAAAACTGTACATGTAACAATCACTTATGTAAGACCTGTCCTTTTGTACTCCAAACGCAGTCAGTCTCCTTTCCGAACGGTAAATTTGCCATTGAAGAGTCTTTCACGTGCGAATCCAGAAACCTGATTTATGCTATCATCTGCAAGAGGTGTGGCATGACCTATATTTGTGAAACTGGCAGACGTTTGGCAGACAGGTTTCGGGAGCACTTGAATGGCATCCATCATGGCAAACATTTACCGGTGGCCCTTCACTTCAACAGCCCTGACCATTCAGGTAACTCTGACATTCATGTCACTACCCTCCGTTCATTTATCGGCGACGACCGAACTCGCTTTTCGTTGGAGAATCGTCTCATTTTTCAAATGGGCGTTGTAGCTCCTGCTGGGATGAATGTCCAGCATCATTTTGCATAATTCTGGTGGCTTCTGTCGTTATTTTCCTATCTATCCTTGTTTTTGCTTTGGTTCGTTTCGTTTCCTCAATTATCTGTTCTTAGCCGTCACTAGCTCCTACGTCACTTACGCATGACGCCTTATTTTTTCAGCCATTTTGAATGTTCCTTTCTTCGATTCAGCTAAGTGATTTTTTTTTCGCATTTTATAATTGTTGTTCATTTCTGTCTTTGTTTCGTTGATTATTTACTTTCTTGTTTCGACATGTCTTTCTGGTTTCACGATTTTCTTGCATTATTACTGTTATCGTTTCGCTCATCACCGTGGTTTCATTTGCTTGTTATGCTCATTTGACGTTGTCCTCATCATCATAGACCTTTGTAGTACCTATATGTAGTTCTTGTCCTTGGGACCATTACTTGCTACTTTGTTAAATGAACTAGGTTTGGAAAACCTTTATTATCTAGAGGATATTTTTGAGGACATTATTTATACTTCGGCAGACGTGTCTGTCTTGCTGAAGTCAAACTAAGGAGAGTGAACTGATCTCATACATCTGGTTATCTCCTGGCTGTTATAGAAAGGGATGGAGTTTTTCACCTGACTACATTTACAGCACTTTGAAATATAACATGCATCTGACTCATCATTGTAATGCTGTCTACCGTCTATTGCTGTATTGAATGTTGCTGTGATAATGACTGTTTGATGTGCCTACATATTCGCGTAACCATTTTGTCACTGTGGCGTCCACAATAAATAATGAAGAAAAACGTCAACGGCTGTTACAAGAATCATTGACTTTATACGTCGTGAGTTTACTGACGTCCTATGTGGATTGCCCTGTTATTTTGTATGAACATTGTTTTGACTGAACACATCTGCACACCACACAAAACCAGACATGCGGATACCATCCATCATCATATGGCATCACGCATCATTTGGTGGCCATAAGCTGGTTTCATTCTGGTACCAGCAAACACGGGGTCCCTTACCCACTTCATTTTCAACAAGAATTCATCAGCATCCTTCAAGAAATTAACATTCTTCAATACAGTCAACATCTTCAAAATTTTCAAAGTACTCGGCGTTGCCCGGTAAAAGTCAAAATTTCAACTTTTTGACGGAAACAAGAATTTGACAGTACCCGGCGTTGTTACATGTTGCCGGATAACTCGGACTGCTGTTATCTTTTACGCAAGTCAAGCAAGTTGCTGCTGTCAAGGTTCCAGTGCTGTCGTTTTTGTGAAGGTCAAGTGCCGGTTGAAACGGGTTGTTTTCTGAAGAAGGCCAAGTACCGATTTCCATCAACTTACTTTTGGATTAGAAGGTCAAGTGCCGAAACAACTCAACACACAGTATTTCAGAAGCTCTTGTACCATCGTGTTAGCAGTGGAAGCAGTTCAGATGTGCCATCATCGTTGGAGCTTCGCTCTTTAGGACGTTGATTGACATCCGTTTTTTCTGCTGTTCTACGATTGGAAGCCTATAAGTTAAGTGGCCTGTTTGTATGTAAACTGTGCCCTTATACTTCTGCTGAGTCTTCTGTGTATCATCTCATTCTATATGTTATATGTTTATATGTTATTCGTATATTTATATGTTTATATTTCAGCGGGTTCTCGGTTGGGTGGTGTCTCCGTTAGATTATGCCACGTCATAGAGGTCGTCTATTGTGAGCGTTTTCTGTAAGGTTTGCAAATTTCCAATACTGGAATTTGCTAAGCGACTTCTGTTGCTATTTATGTTAGCTGTGATGACATGTTTTAATATTGTTTTCGTTATTATTTCGCGTTCTTTAGTTTTGTTTTGATTTGTTTGTATTTGTTAGCCTACTCTTGTCTATAATTTAGTTTCATACAACATTTTTGTTTATACACTGTGGTGTCATGTATTTTGTTTAATTCTATCGCAGATATCGTCACATTTTTTGTGATATTTCATTAATTTCTGCTTTATTTTTAGTTGATTTCTGCGAACGTTTTTGTATTGTTGCTGATCTTTGTTAATGTTTACATTGTTATTGTTTACATTGTTTGTATTGTTTACATTTTCAATGTTTACATTCTGCATGTGTTTACATAGTCATTGTTTACAGTTATAGTAATTAGTTAATGGGCTATGCTAATGCACTGTTACTACTACACTGATGATAAATGAATGATGAATAGTGTCGTGCACTATTGAATGAGAAGTGCACTTATGATCAAGAATTGATTGTTGATATTTCATATACAAGTTCTTTGATTGGAGACTTGTTTCCCACAGAGACTGGGATAATATAAGGTGATGTGAATATACAAGTGCTTAATTAAGACTTGTTACACTTAGGTTTGAAATAAATTAGTTAATTATTTCAGGTTTTGGACTTATATATTACTCATCATGTCTACATTTGAGCACTTTATTGAGCAGGGTAAATTGCTTGGCAAGACTGGTGATAAGTTAGAAGAATTTGCAACTGCTCGATATGATAAAGCAATGGAAGCTGAACAAAAGAAACTGCAGATGGAAGCTGAACAAAAGAAACTGCAGATGCAGGTGGATGAAAAGAGATTCCAAATGGAAATGGAAAAACAAAAAAGGGAATCAGAAGCTGAGGAAAGAAAACTCCAGCTACAGCTAGAAGCTGAAAGACTTCAAAAAGAGGCTGAGAATAAAAGACTTGAAAAAGAAGCTGAAAATAAAAGACTTGAAAAAGAGGCTGAAAATAAAAGACTTGAAAAAGAAGCTGAAAATGAAAGACTTCAAAAAGAGGCTCAGGCTGAGGAAAGAAGATTACAGAGAGAGTCTGATGAGAGGAAAGAGAAAGCAAAAATGGAACATGAAGAAAAGGTCTTAGCTTTAGAGTTGGAAAAATTGAAATTGACGAGCATGAGTAATGGTAATGATTCAAACAAGGGTTCATCTTCTGGTAAGGCTAATAATGATACTTTTAAGATTAAGTTACCAACATTTAGTCCTTCCAGTGATGACATAATGTTCTATCTGGACAGATTTGAACAAGCATGTACAGCTCATAACATAGACAAAGCAAAATATGTTTATCAGTTATCAGGGATACTGACAGGTAAGCTCTAAGTATATTAAATATGGTGGATGAACCTGACAAGAACAATTATGAGGTTGTCAGGGCCGCTTTGTTAAAGAAATATCAGCTTAACGAAGACGGCTATCGTCTACAATTTAAAAACATGTTACCTGAAAATGGAGTTGAATTCTCCGAGTTTATTGCAAGAATACGCATTACTTTCTCACGATGGTTGAACTATCTAAGACGGAAAAAACTTATGAAGGACTTATGGACTTAATACTTAGAGACAAAGTCATGTCGTCTGTCAATGAGTCTTTCCTTGCTTTCCTTCATGAACGTAAACCTAAAACAATAAGGGAAATGGAAGATTTCTGTTGCCAATACGTAACTGCACACCCACACATAACCATGGGTAACTCTAAGGTGAAAGAAGGTTTACCAGTTGCTTCGGCAGCTCCGTATGGTCAAAACTTTGCTCGTAGATTCCAACAAAATCTTGATAGAAAGAGCAGCGGTAATTTCTGTCAAAATCATGGAAACCAATTTCATGGTGATTCATCTTCGAAGAATTGGAGACAACCTGATAGTGGTCGTTACTATCACCCTAATAATTATAGGCATTTCAAAAGAGGATATGGTAATAGAGGTTATTCCTGCCGAAGACCTCAGAACCAAACAAATAGATGTTCGCATCAATGTGAACATGATAGTAATCGTGGAAACTGGAATTCGAACCAGGATAACAAATACAATAGAGACAATAATAACTGCAGAGATAATAATAACTCTGATAACTTCAGAGGTAATAATAGTCGGGGTAGATCTCAACACAAAAAAAAGAGATATCAGCAGGCTAATGCTGTACAACAGGAAACTGAGGGAGCCTGTAATCATGTTGTTGATAGTAAAAACTTTGACGCTGTCACTGGTTCTGCTTTTGAATTTGAGAGAGCAAACAAATGCCCCCAATGCAGTACTTTATTCGAACCGGGTACCATAACTACTTTGAGTTGTGGTCACCCACTTCCCGCTCTTCCTGCTGCTGTTGCGCATGACGGGAGGGGTTCTTTAATCCTACATAAGGGTCTTGTTAATGATACTCCGGTCTCACTACTTTTCGATTCCGGATGCACCACTATTGGTGTTAGACAATCGCTTGTAGATCCATCTTGTGCTACAGGAAGGGTTATTAAATGTGTCACATTTGGCGGCACGCTAGAAAAATATCCTACTGCTGTAATTCGCATTGCCACTCCTTTCTTTACTGGAGATGTGCATGCTTGTCTCTTACCTAATCCTATTGCGGACCTTATTATTGGTCGTAGTCACGGAGTTAGGGAGTGCACCCCACAGCAGATTGCTGCTTGGGAAGATAATAACATGCAAGCTACAAATGCAGTAGTTACAAGAGCACAAGCTCTACAAACACCCGAAACTTCACTGAATAGTGATAATGAAGTTGATAGCCAAGATAGTCACTTAGTGATTACTCGTGACTCTTTCATAAAATTGCAAGAAGAAGATCCTTCTTTAAAAAAATTCTTCGTTCTTGCGAAGAAAGGTGATCCGAATCAGGATACAAATAGAAAATCTTGGATTGCAATGAGAAACGGCGTACTTGTACGTATGGTACAAGATTCGACTACGTCGGCACATTCGCAAATTCTTGTTCCCAAGAGCATGAGAGTCCAAATATTACAACATGCTCATGACTCGCAATGTGCTGGACATATGGGTTTTGCCCGTACGAAGTCGAGAGTCCTTGCGGCTTTCTTTTGGCCTTTTGTCAATAAGGACATTCGTATTTACTGCCGATCATGCAAGGTATGTCAGGAGGTCAAATCTAGAGGACCACGACATGCTGCGCCTATCCAGGCTGCTGACATTCCTATTCGGCCGTTTCAGAAAATGGCCATAGATATTATTGGCCCTTTTAAGGTCAAGTCGGCCAGAGGACATCAGTTTATCCTTACATGTGTCGATATGTGCACACGTTGGCCAGAGGCTATTCCTCTTAAGAGCATATCTACTACAGATATCGCAGATGCTCTTTGGTTCATATTTTCTCGCTTGGGGTTCCCCAGAGAAATATTGTCAGACCATGGCACTCAACTCATATCTGACACTATGTCACAGGTAATGTCTACCTTACATATTGAACGATCTCTCAGTAGTATCTACCATCCTATGTCTAATGGGTTAGTTGAGCGTCTGAATAGAACGCTCAAGACTTTGCTTGGTAAGATAACTGAAGATCATCCTCAAGATTGGGACAGGGTTTTACCCGCGGCTCTCTTTGCCTATAGAGAAGTCCCTAATGAACACACAGGATTTTCTCCCTTCGCGTCCACGCGGCCCTATGTCTTTATTACACGATCTCATCACTGCCGATGATATTAGCGATGAAACTCAATCCTCATATGAGTATGTCATTGCTCTTAGACAAAAGATCATTGAGGCATGTAAGCTAGCAACTGCTTCATCAGAAATTGCTAAAGAGAAGGCAAGGCAGTTTGCTAACAAGAATAGATGTCTACGACAACTTTGTCCAGGTGACAAAGCATTCGTCCTACTCCCCAGTAGGGAAAATAGACTTCTTATTGCATGGAAAGGTCCGTATGCAATAGTCTCTCGGATTTCCGATGTTGACTATGTGGTCGATATTGATGGAAAGCATAAAACTTTCCACATAAACATGCTTTCGGAATTTCACGAACGTCCGGACTATTTGCTGCCTATTTTCCAGGCAACGGATGATGCTCCTGCACCTCACGGTCATTATTCATCCCTGTCTGTCATTCAGGATGAGGAAGCTACCTTCTCTGATGTCAACCTTCCCCTTCCAGTGGTTCCATTACATTCCACGGAATCTTGGAAAAACGTTTCTGTTTCTCCTAATCTTTCTGGTGACGAACATCGACGAGACTTGTCGATGTTACAAACATTTCAGGATGTTCTCACTGACATTCCTGGACACACAGATGTCATAGAACATGACATAATTCTTACCGACAATAATCCAATTAGGGTTAGGCCTTATCCTATTCCTATACACTTTCAGTCGCAAGTGGAAAAGGAATTGGATGAAATGATTCAATTAAATATAATTGAACCATCGACTTCACCATATTCTTCTTCCATGGTTATTGTCCGGAAGAAGGATAAGAACATACGAATTTGTGTTGATTATCGCAAATTGAATCAGGTCACAAAGTTCGATGCTGAACCGATGCCTTTGTTAGAAGATCTACTGATTAGACTTTCTAATTCTAGATTCTTCACTAAACTTGACTTGTCTAAAGGTTATTGGCAAGTGCCTTTAGCAGAGCATGCCAAACCTCTTACTGCTTTTTCTACACCTAGGGGGTCTATTTCAATGGAATGTTATGCCTTTTGGTCTCATGAACGCCCCTGCCACTTTCGTTCGCATGATGCGTCGAATTCTGTCACATCGTTCGGATGTCATCGCATACTTAGATGACATCTGTCTCTTCAGTGATACCTGGGAAGATCACTATTTAGGGTTATATGACTTACTGTCCACTCTACGTGAGAATAATTTGACAGCAAAACCTTCTAAAGCTTTTGTTGGTTTTGGTGAAATCTCTTTCCTGGGTCATCGTGTTGGTCATGGTCTCTTGAAGACAGAAGACCACAATACTTCCAAAATACTGAACATCTCTGTTCCTAAAACGAAGAAACAAGTTAGGAGTCTCTTAGGTTTAATTCAATTTTATGGGAGATTTATTCCAAATTTATCTTCGATCATGGCACCTCTATCAACATTGTTGAAGAAAGGTTCGCCTAATCTGGTCCGTTGGTCTGAAGAATGCCAATCTTCACTAGACCAAATCAAGAATATATTTTCTTCTCCTCCCATCTTAAGATTACCTACTCTTGATAGGACTTTTGTTCTTCGGAGTGATGCTTCATCCACTGGGATTGGAGCAGCACTGATGCAAGAATATGCAAATACTCTGCATCCTGTTATGTACATTTCTAGAAAACTAAATGCGGCAGAGAGGAACTACTCGGTTTTAGACCGTGAGTTGTTAGCGATGGTTTGGTCAATTCTAAAACTACAAAGATTCCTCCTGGGCGCACATTTCATTCTAGAGACTGATCAGAAAGCTCTTACAGCTATTCAGACTAAGAATTTGAAGAGTTCGAGATCCACTCGATATGCTATAGCTCTTCAACCTTTTCACTTCACGGTACGAGCTATCCGTGGTGCGGATAATGTGATGGCTGATATTTTGTCTAGATGCCCACATGACTCCAACTAATACTTCTGTCCTATATTTCCATATATTACAGAGTCATAACACACCTATATTTCTACAATAGATTAGCACATCTGTACTTACTTTATATGTACACACTATCGTGCTTTGTTGTCATCTTCTTCTGTTCGTTTTTTAAGATGATAGAGGAGGACTGAGTAGTTAATATAAGGGCCGTTAGTTTACTAAACAGCCACAATTATTAATAATGTATTGTACCTTATGAAGCATATTAGTTATTAATTAGCATTATATTGCTTGTACTTTCTCAGAATGTCATTGTTGAGCTGAGGACTTACCTTACTAGTATCAAGCATGACGAGTTCTAGATTGTGTACTTACCCTCGGAATACCAGAGCATATGTCCTGGATCGTCATGTAGTTTAACTTTACTATGTACTTATGTCATTACATGTCAAAGAATGTACTATTTAAATTTTCCTATCAGATTTGTACATCCATTTTTAAAGACAATATTAGAGTATGCTGTTTAATTATGATTATAGTAACTTGCATACGTATATTGTGTTTACATGCTAACGTGATGTGTGTTGGTGACACCTCCCCGATGTGAATATTTTTTGAGACATATTTATTTTTCTGTTGAGGTATATCCTCACCAGACACTCTATAATTAGCCTATTGTTTGGCAATTTAGTTAATTATCAGCGCATAATTCGTGCGTTTTGAGCCGCTTATCGCATGCTTTTGATATTGAAAAAAAAAATATGTTCCACATTTTTTTTTTATCGGGAGGAGGTGGTGATATGTTGCGTGATAAATTCTCGCAACATCGTTTTATTTCAATATCTATTTTATAACGCAAGGGCAACAACTGCTTGAAATTTATAGTCACTTTTCTCGGTAAGCATTTGTCTTCTCGCGTTGGTATCGAATGCAGTTAAGTTTGAGCTGTGGTCATTTTGCGCTGGACTGCGCATGACTTGTCTTGCTTCTTGGTCGATCGGTTTCCGCCCACCACTAGTGGAGTGAGCGATTTGGAATGGCGAAAGAGATGCCTCGTTGAAGAGGGGATCTCCGCTATTTTTTTGTTCTGTCAGGGATGTGTAGTCCTCTTATGGATATTTCGTTTATTCGAGATAATACCTCTAGTGTATTTGCACATGCCGGGAGGCATAATATTTCTGTGTATTTCCGGAAGGCAAGGTAAATTAACATTTTCATTAACTCTATCGATTTTTGGTCGTGAACGATTTCTGGTTCATCGCCTGTCTTCGAAAGTCGTCGTCACGAGATGTTTTCCTAGCTCACATGTCGCTGTATTGTGCTGCATCGGTTGATGCAGGTTCCAAGGACCATTACTTGCTACTTTGTTAAATGAACTAGGTTTGAAAAACCTTTATTATCTAGAGGATATTTTTGAGGACATTATTTATACTTCGGCAGACGTGTCTGTCTTGCTGAAGTCAAACTAAGGAGAGTGAACTGATCTCATACATCTGGTTATCTCCTGGCTGTTATAGAAAGGGATGGAGTTTTTCACCTGACTACATTTACAGCACTTTGAAATATAACATGCATCTGACTCATCATTGTAATGCTGTCTACCGTCTATTGCTGTATTGAATGTTGCTGTGATAATGACTGTTTGATGTGCCTACATATTCGCGTAACCATTTTGTCACTGTGGCGTCCACAATAAATAATGAAGAAAAACGTCAACGGCTGTTACAAGAATCATTGACTTTATACGTCGTGAGTTTACTGACGTCCTATGTGGATTGCCCTGTTATTTTGTATGAACATTGTTTTGACTGAACACATCTGCACACCACACAAAACCAGACATGCGGATACCATCCATCATCATATGGCATCACGCATCAGTACCGTTTACTTGTAAAACTGATTTCATACCATATTATTTTTTATTTATACAATCACATGTGTGCATTTGTGGTAAAGTGGGATGTTATAAATATTTATAGGGGACTTAGTGTACTGACTGAGATCAGCTGTGAAGGTATCTGTATCTAATAAGTGTGGTGTATTTACAGATAACCTTACTTGCTACCACATTTATACCTCAGTCAGGCTTATTCTGGAATATTGTGATGACTACGTTGAATGTCTAGGGTTATGATAATGATGAAGTGTATGTTCACAACAACCAACATACAGATAAACAATTTAATTTAATCCACAATACTTTACAACACTGTGACACTCACATACATAGAACACTCTATAAGACTATCTTAAATGAGTCAAGCGTTAAAGTTTAAAAATATATGTATAAATTTCCTTCAAATATTAGATATCCTGATTCAACTACAAAGTGAACCAGGAATCACAATCAAATGTAATCACAAATTTTATGTACACAATTTATAGATAGAATCTTTGTATTGACATATATTATTATTGCAATTTGTGTGTAAGTTGTGCTGTAGTCCTATGAGGTAATACTGGCTTTTCAAGCTGGATGGTTGTGTGTCATCATGACTTCAAGTGTTTGTTTCTCGTGGACATAATATTGGGAAAGTTCACAGTTTCTTTTGATTTGAAACAAATAAATGTCCCTCTTGAATTAAGGTAAAGTCACTTTTAGAGGGGGGTTATACACAGGATTGAGCTGCTCTGGCCACAGATTCTTAACTTCTGTGTGGGCGGCAGGAAACAGTCTCCACTGCTCGCTTGCTTCACCGTGTTCTTGAGAAACACACTGGTCGCTATCTTGACCAAGGAGTCTGCTACCAGCCTCTGGATTCAGCAAAACTCAGACCAGGTGCTGCTTCAATACGTTATGACCACGGTCCCTGAAACAAGAAGGTTGTACCTCCTACTTCAGAACTAATTTATAATCTATTTCCACACTGAAGCACAATACATAACAAACACTGAGTTCAGCGCGGTAGGCCCACTGTTAGCTTCTCATGTAACACATTCACCAGTATTCCTCTCCCTAATGGTTACAACGCCTCTGCAATTTCAGCATTATTTCCTTATATTCAATAAGATAGGTGTCATAGTACTATTTGGCAATTCCATATAGGCCTAGGCAGTTAAACTCCTCTCCGACAAGTTTTGTTCTTGGTGGAGCAATATCTAGGCTTGGCCTCATGTCTGCTACTGAACCACACACAATACATACATAAATTATCAATTCACATTCAATTTTCATCTAAAAGATATCAAATATTTCTAGCTTACCACAATTCATGGAAATAATACACAAAATACGTTGACTTGCAATGAGTTATGGCACAATTCCGATCTGTCTATGTCCCAGGCTTTCATAAGAAAAATATGAGCTGGATCTCAACGCACTTGCTTCTCAGTAAGTTTATTTTCAAAATGTGGCACTGAACAGACGCTCCTAATTGACTATATTAAATGGTCTAGCCAATAGGACCATGTTTACAAAAGCATTTGAAAAAAAAATACCCTTCCTACCGTTTCCCAGAACAACCAAAAATAGTATCTGCAATCGACTAATCATGTTTAGGCTTACATATTCTTCTAACCAATCAGGTCGGATTTAACTTGTTGGCCTATTTCCCGTAAAATGGTGGTTTCAAAACATGCCACTGAGCAATTATGATTTGGTGCTGTCAGACAACCTCACTATTTTATTTTGGCTATAATTTGTTAATTCCTAGACTATTTGCGTAACACTTAACATATTCTTTGTCAGCAAGTCCTAAGGAACCCAAATATATAAATTTAATGGAGCTAAGTGGCTGCGTTCAAAATATGTATTTTCTTCTACCACCCGTTTACTTCGATACGATGGGGTGTCTTCTGTACTGTCAGACTAATGTCAGGAGCTTAGACATAAATCAGTAGAATGTCATGTTTCCTAATAAGCATTAAACATGTTTTTTAAAACCTAACCGTGTATTGGTAGTGTTTTTTGTCCCTGTTTATTTGAAAAAAAATCAAGCCTGCGTGGGGTGGCATTAATTTTATATCGCGAGACTGTGGTAGTATTGCATGCGTTCCACCGTTCAGCTTTCTCTCTCTCTCTCTCTCTCTCTCTCTCTCTCTCTCTCTCTCTCTCCCTCTCTCTCTCTCTCTCTCTCTCTCTCTATCCTAAGTCCATCTTTATTGTTTTGTTGAAACGCGTGTATGCTGCTGTAGGCTTTACTATCAAACGTGAAAGCGTTACAATTTTGCAGACGGAGCATAAAAATGGGGATCTCGAGTACAGTCATTGTGACAGCACTGGTCTTGTACCATTCTTCTTTACTTTTATTGAATTAATTCGTTAGGCTTTACATTTACTTTTTAGTTTAGATATGTGGATTTAGAATGTTTCACGACAAATTCTCCCCACTTAAAACAGACGTTATATGTCAGTCTATAATTCTATATACACATAGAGAAATTTAATATTAGTCCTGGTGCTTTATTTGATTTTCATCGCATGGATGGTGGCTTAAAAAATCCGCATCAACGTTTCTCTGATTTTATTTTGATCATGGATTAATGCAGGTGGGTCAATTCAAAGTAACCACTACTGACGAAATCTGCCCCAGACCTCTGCAATCCAAGAATCCATTTCAGTTATATTACTGAACAGCGGCAAGTGTTACTGCTTGTCTTATTGCTGCTTAGCAATCAGTATTCACCAACTATAGTTCCGCCTACCGACAATCTGGTGAATTAAGATAATATGTGGGGAAATGAGTTTCTGCATCAGAAATCAATTCGCCCTTAGCATTGCTATAAGATGTGTGGGTTATCTCCATCCAGGGTCCGAACATTACTTCCCCTTGGACTATGTGGGGTCGGGTGACTACCAATGTCACCAGTGCCCTTTTAGTGCTAAGTTAATAGCCATATTGTGAAGCGCTGTGAGCATTTTCCCAATTGCTCACTCGTCCACTTCCCACTTTTCTTCTGTTAACAATTTGTTTCGGTTTTAACTTAGGCGGATCATCGTCAATGTCAGCCAGCTCCCTAAATGCGGCTTCAAACTGTGCCTGGGGTGACTGGTCTGAGTTTCTATTTTCTCTGGATGCCTTTCTCAGAGTTGCGAATCTAAATATTTTTGGTGAACACTGTTGGGCGGAAGGTGGATACCTATCCTCTATGTCAACCTTATTATTGTTATTTTCCTTGTTATTGTTAGGCCCATATGTTTCAGAATGCTTGGCTGGCATCTGATTATGCTTTTCCCAACTTGGGGACTGTACCTTGCTACATTTTTCACAGGCCCCCACAAATTGTGCAATATCAGCAGCTACTTGGGGCCAGTAGAATTTTTCCGATGTCCTTTGACGGGTGGTCCCATTTCTCTGGTGTCCGCCGTCTGGTACAACATGAGCTTGTGCCATCGCTTTTTCCCTGTAGGGGGTTGGCAATACCAATTGTCCCTGTTCTTTGGATCCTGCTCTAGCTTTCCTGAAGAGCAGTCCTTCCTTCAAATAAAATTGTCCTTTCTTATGGTGTGCATGGCTTGTTGGCAATTTACCAAAGCAAGGTTTTAATGTTTTATCTTTTGCCTGGGCCTTTCTCATCTGCTTATAAGAATAAACTAGTGGTGGTTCCTCCTCCGTTCCACTAGGGGTCGACCTGACCAGAAGCGTGGCCATTACCACAGGTTTTACAGGGCTTCCTAGAAAAACATATTTGCTTCCTAACACCAGCGGGTAATTAGGGTCGTCACACACGGCTGCTCTTATCACTCCTTCCACGTACCTTGTCTCTACATTGATCTCGGCTACGGGAAGTGTCATGGTGGATATTCCCTTTACGGCCCCTTGTATCTCCACTTTCTCTGTGGTATACTGTTCAGGGTGCACTAGGGTTGCACTCACAACTGAGTCATATTCTAAACCTGAATCGTAAAGGCACCTAACATTGGCACCATTACATGTCACTTCTTCACAGATTGGGGGATGTTGAAGATTTATATGATTCTCTGTCAGTTTCTTCTTCCCCTTGTCCACTGTTATCATGCATGCCGCGTGATATGGAGGAACTTTCCTACCACATTCACTAGTATTATGATTATGCATCCTGCATATTTGACAATATTTTCCTTCCTGTCTGAGGGGTTTCCTGTCATCATATTTCCTTTCACTGAATTGTGGGGTTTTATGTTTATTGTCATACCGTGGCCTATCAAACTGGTGTTTACCTTTGTTTTGATCTCTATGATCAAATTCATTAAAGTTTTGTGGTGACTGATAATAGTCTACCTGTTTCTTCTTATTACCTGTTACCTCTGCCTGAGCTGCTTGATACCTTTCAGCGACATTTAGTAGCTCATCCAGCCTCTCTGCACCTTGTTCCATGAGAAACTTTCTCAGGTCTGGAGCCATGGACTCTCTTAGTTGTTCTATAAGGATCATTTCCTTAAGATCTTGGGTTTTCCCCAGAGAAGTCCATTTCTCCAAGTATGTCTCTAACCGTGCAGAGAACTGGTGATAGGTTTCACCTGACAGTAGTTTAGCATTCCTAAATTGTTTTCTATAAAATTCACCATTCTTTTCATATCTTAACAAAAGAGCCTGCTTTAGCATGTCATAATTTTCTTGATCACCTCTGCTCATTTTGGCAAAAACTTCATAAGCTGCACCACGAAGCCCTTGAGATAACTTTAAGCTCCACCTTTCTCTCTCTAACCCATACGTGGTAGCTAATAGTTCATATCTATTTAGATAGCTCTCGATATCATCTTCTTTCTCAACAAAATGATCTAAATGAAAATTCATAGCTGAGGTTGAGGCTCCCTGACTAGCAGTGGCATCAGAGGTAAAAGGACTGGCACCATTTTCAGGAGCATGGCTTTGAAACTCAAACTCCCTTAGTCGTAACTCATGCTCCCTTTGTAATCTCTTCTCCTCCTTTTCTGCTTCCCTCTCTGCAGCCAATCGCTTGTCTTCCCTTTCAGCAGCCTGTCTTTTTTCTTCTCTTTCTGCAGCTAATCTCTTTTCTTCTCTTTCTGCAGCTAATCTCTTTTCTTCTCTTTCTGCCTCCAATGCCTTAGCCTCAGCCTCAATCTGTAACCTCTTAATTTCTTTTTCAGCCTCTAAACTTCTTTCAGCCTCTTTTTCTAATCTTTTTTCTTCACGTTCAATAAATTTGTCACATTCAGTAGTGACATAAGCAATCATAACTTGCCCGTCCATTCCTAACTCTTTTGCAGCCTGCACAGCAGCAGATCGAAATTTTGCCAGGTCGGCCATTTTCTAACAGGCAAATTTATACAATGTCTAACTTAAACAAGTCAATCTATACTAATTATCTAAGGACAACCACAGGCACTGAGAGCTCAACCTTATTTTTCCACCCAAGAATACCTTTTTAATTTTTATAATTTCCCGAAGTGAATTACTCCCAATATATATGCTTGGGGAAGGTTCAATATCCCGGACGAGCCCCCAATATATGTGGTAAAGTGGGATGTTATAAATATTTATAGGGGACTTAGTGTACTGACTGAGATCAGCTGTGAAGGTATCTGTATCTAATAAGTGTGGTGTATTTACAGATAACCTTACTTGCTACCACATTTATACCTCAGTCAGGCTTATTCTGGAATATTGTGATGACTACGTTGAATGTCTAGGGTTATGATAATGATGAAGTGTATGTTCACAACAACCAACATACAGATAAACAATTTAATTTAATCCACAATACTTTACAACACTGTGACACTCACATACATAGAACACTCTATAAGACTATCTTAAATGAGTCAAGCGTTAAAGTTTAAAAATATATGTATACATTTCCTTCAAATATTAGATATCCTGATTCAACTACAAAGTGAACCAGGAATCACAATCAAATGTAATCACAAATTTCATGTACACAATTTATAGATAGAATCTTTGTATTGACATATATTATTATTGCAATTTGTGTGTAAGTTGTGCTGTAGTCCTATGAGGTAATACTGGCTTTTCAAGCTAGATGGTTGTGTGTCATCATGACTTCAAGTGTTTGTTTCTCGTGGACATAATATTGGGAAAGTTCACAGTTTCTTTTGATTTGAAACAAATAAATGTCCCTCTTGAATTAAGGTAAAGTCACTTTTAGAGGGGGGTTATACACAGGATTGAGCTGCTCTGGCCACAGATTCTTAACTTCTGTGTGGGCGGCAGGAAACAGTCTCCACTGCTCGCTTGCTTCACCGTGTTCTTGAGAAACACACTGGTCGCTATCTTGACCAAGGAGTCTGCTACCAGCCTCTGGATTCAGCAAAACTCAGACCAGGTGCTGCTTCAATACGTTATGACCACGGTCCCTGAAACAAGAAGGTTGTACCTCCTACTTCAGAACTAATTTATAATCTATTTCCACACTGAAGCACAATACATAACAAACACTGAGTTCAGCGCGGTAGGCCCACTGTTAGCTTCTCATGTAACACATTCACCAGTATTCCTCTCCCTAATGGTTACAACGCCTCTGCAATTTCAGCATTATTTCCTTATATTCAATAAGATAGGTGTCATAGTACTATTTGGCAATTCCATATAGGCCTAGGCAGTTAAACTCCTCTCCGACAAGTTTTGTTCTTGGTGGAGCAATATCTAGGCTTGGCCTCATGTCTGCTACTGAACCACACACAATACATACATAAATTATCAATTCACATTCAATTTTCATCTAAAAGATATCAAATATTTCTAGCTTACCACAATTCATGGAAATAATACACAAAATACGTTGACTGGCAATGAGTTATGGCACAATTCCGATCTGCCTATGTCCCAGGCTTTCATAAGAAAAATATGAGCTGGATCTCAACGCACTTGCTTCTCAGTAAGTTTATTTTCAAAATGTGGCACTGAACAGACGCTCCTAATTGACTATATTAAATGGTCTAGCCAATAGGACCATGTTTACATAAGCATTTGGAAAAAAAATACCCTTCCTACCGTTTCCCGGAACAACCAAAAATAGTATCTGCAATCGACTAATCATGTTTAGGCTTACATATTCTTCTAACCAATCAGGTCGGATTTAACTTGTTGGCCTATTTCCCGTAAAATTGTGGTTTCAAAACATGCCACTGAGCAATTATGATTTGGTGCTGTCAGACAACCTCACTATTTTATTTTGGCTATAATTTGTTAATTCCTAGACTATTTGCGTAACACTTAACATATTCTTTGTCAGCAAGTCCTAAGGAACCCAAATATATAAATTTAATGGAGCTAAGTGGCTGCGTTCAAAATATGTATTTTCTTCTACCACCCGTTTACTTCGATACGATGGGGTGTCTTCTGTACTGTCAGACTAATGTCAGGAGCTTAGACATAAATCAGTAGAATGTCATGTTTTCTAATAAGCATTAAACATGTTTTTTAAAACCTAACCGTGTATTGGTAGTGTTTTTTGTCCCTGTTTATTTGAAAAAAAATCAAGCCTGCGTGGGGTGGCATTAATTTTATATCGCGAGACTGTGGTAGTATTGCATGCGTTCCACCGTTCAGCTCTCTCTCTCTCTCTCTCTCTCTCTCTCTCTCTCTCTCTCTCTCTCTCTCTCTCTCTCTCTCTCTCTCTCTCTCTCTATCCTAAGTCCATCTGTCTTTTCATTACGCAGTGTATAAAATGAAATTAATGGAATATTAATCTAGGTCATTACGCAGTGTGTCTATCTCAAGATTTTCTAAGAAATACAGTACACGTTTTATTGTTTTGTTGAAACGCGTGTATGCTGCTGTAGGCTTTACTATCAAACGTGAAAGCGTTACAATTTTGCAGACGGAGCATAAAAATGGGGATCTCGAGTACAGTCATTGTGACAGCACTGGTCTTGTACCATTCTTCTTTACTTTTATTGAATTAATTCGTTAGGCTTTACATTTACTTTTTAGTTTAGATATGTGGATTTAGAATGTTTCACGACAAATTCTCCCCACTTAAAACAGACGTTATATGTCAGTCTATAATTCTATATACACATAGAGAAATTTAATATTAGTCCTGGTGCTTTATTTGATTTTCATCGCATGGATGGTGGCTTAAAAAATCCGCATCAACGTTTCTCTGATTTTATTTTGATCATGGATTAATGCAGGTGGGTCAATTCAAAGTAAGCACTACTGACGAAATCTGCCCCAGACCTCTGCAATCCAAGAATCCATTTCAGTTATATTACTGAACAGCGGCAAGTGTTACTGCTTGTCTTATTCCTGCTTAGCAATCAGTATTCACCAACTATAGTTCCGCCTACCGACAATCTGGTGAATTAAGATAATATGTGGGGAAATGAGTTTCTGCATCAGAAATCAATTCGCCCTTAGCATTGCTATAAGATGTGTGGGTTATCTCCATCCAGGGTCCGAACATTACTTCCCCTTGGACGGTGTGGGGTCGGGTGACTACCAATGTCACCAGTGCCCTTTTAGTGCTAAGTTAATAGCCATATTGTGAAGCGCTGTGAGCATTTTCCCAATTGCTCACTCGTCCACTTCCCACTTTTCTTCTGTTAACAATTTGTTTCGGTTTTAACTTAGGCGGATCATCGCCAATGTCAGCCAGCTCCCTAAATGCGGCTTCAAACTGTGCCTGGGGTGACTGGTCTGAGTTTCTATTTTCTCTGGATGCCTTTCTCAGAGTTGCGAATCTAAATATTTTTGGTGAACACTGTTGGGCGGAAGGTGGATACCTATCCTCTATGTCAACCTTATTATTGTTATTTTCCTTGTTATTGTTAGGCCCATATGTTTCAGAATGCTTGGCTGGCATCTGATTATGCTTTTCCCAACTTGGGGACTGTACCTTGCTACATTTTTCACAGGCCCCCACAAATCGTGTAATATCAGCAGCTACTTGGGGCCAGTAGAATTTTTCCGATGTCCTTTGACGGGTGGTCCCATTTCTCTGGTGTCCGCCGTCTGGTACAACATGAGCTTGTGCCATCGCTTTTTCTCTGTAGGGGGTTGGCAATACCAATTGTCCCTGTTCTTTGGATCCTGCTCTAGCTTTCCTGAAGAGCAGTCCTTCCTTCAAATAAAATTGTCCTTTCTTATGGTGTGCATGGCTTGTTGGCAATTTACCAAAGCAAGGTTTTAATGTTTTATCTTTTGCCTGGGCCTTTCTCATCTGCTTATAAGAATAAACTAGTGGTGGTTCCTCCTCCGTTCCACTAGGGGTCGACCTGACCAGAAGCGTGGCCATTACCACAGGTTTTACAGGGCTTCCTAGAAAAACATATTTGCTTCCTAACACCAGCGGGTAATTAGGGTCGTCACACACGGCTGCTCTTATCACTCCTTCCACGTACCTTGTCTCTACATTGATCTCGGCTACGGGAAGTGTCATGGTGGATATTCCCTTTACGGCCCCTTGTATCTCCACTTTCTCTGTGGTATACTGTTCAGGGTGCACTAGGGTTGCACTCACAACTGAGTCATATTCTAAACCTGAATCGTAAAGGCACCTAACATTGGCACCATTACATGTCACTTCTTCACAGATTGGGGGATGTTGAAGATTTATATGATTCTCTGTCAGTTTCTTCTTCCCCTTGTCCACTGTTATCATGCATGCCGCGTGATATGGAGGAACTTTCCTACCACATTCACTAGTATTATGATTATGCATCCTGCATATTTGACAATATTTTCCTTCCTGTCTGAGGGGTTTCCTGTCATCATATTTCCTTTCACTGAATTGTGGGGTTTTATGTTTATTGTCATACCGTGGCCTATCAAACTGGTGTTTACCTTTGTTTTGATCTCTATGATCAAATTCATTAAAGTTTTGTGGTGACTGATAATAGTCTACCTGTTTCTTCTTATTACCTGTTACCTCTGCCTGAGCTGCTTGATACCTTTCAGCGACATTTAGTAGCTCATCCAGCCTCTCTGCACCTTGTTCCATGAGAAACTTTCTCAGGTCTGGAGCCATGGACTCTCTTAGTTGTTCTATAAGGATCATTTCCTTAAGATCTTGGGTTTTCCCCAGAGAAGTCCATTTCTCCAAGTATGTCTCTAACCGTGCAGAGAACTGGTGATAGGTTTCACCTGACAGTAGTTTAGCATTCCTAAATTGTTTTCTATAAAATTCACCATTCTTTTCATATCTTAACAAAAGAGCCTGCTTTAGCATGTCATAATTTTCTTGATCACCTCGGCTCATTTTGGCAAAAACTTCATAAGCTGCACCACGAAGCCCTTGAGATAACTTTAAGCTCCACCTTTCTCTCTCTAACCCATACGTGGTAGCTAATAGTTCATATCTATTTAGATAGCTCTCGATATCATCTTCTTTCTCAACAAAATGATCTAAATGAAAATTCATAGCTGAGGTTGAGGCTCCCTGACTAGCAGTGGCATCAGAGGTAAAAGGACTGGCACCATTTTCAGGAGCATGGCTTTGAAACTCAAACTCCCTTAGTCGTAACTCATGCTCCCTTTGTAATCTCTTCTCCTCCTTTTCTGCTTCCCTCTCTGCAGCCAATCGCTTGTCTTCCCTTTCAGCAGCCTGTCTTTTTTCTTCTCTTTCTGCAGCTAATCTCTTTTCTTCTCTTTCTGCAGCTAATCTCTTTTCTTCTCTTTCTGCCTCCAATGCCTTAGCCTCAGCCTCAATCTGTAACCTCTTAATTTCTTTTTCAGCCTCTAAACTTCTTTCAGCCTCTTTTTCTAATCTTTTTTCTTCACGTTCAATAAATTTGTCACATTCAGTAGTGACATAAGCAATCATAAACTTGCCCGTCCATTCCTAACTCTTTTGCAGCCTGCACAGCAGCAGATCGAAATTTTGCCAGGTCGGCCATTTTCTAACAGGCAAATTTATACAATGTCTAACTTAAACAAGTCAATCTATACTAATTATCTAAGGACAACCACAGGCACTGAGAGCTCAACCTTATTTTTCCACCCAAGAATACCTTTTTAATTTTTATAATTTCCCGAAGTGAATTACTCCCAATATATATGCTTGGGGAAGGTTCAATATCCCGGACGAGCCCCCAATATATGTGGTAAAGTGGGATGTTATAAATATTTATAGGGGACTTAGTGTACTGACTGAGATCAGCTGTGAAGGTATCTGTATCTAATAAGTGTGGTGTATTTACAGATAACCTTACTTGCTACCACATTTATACCTCAGTCAGGCTTATTCTGGAATATTGTGATGACTACGTTGAATGTCTAGGGTTATGATAATGATGAAGTGTATGTTCACAACAACCAACATACAGATAAACAATTTAATTTAATCCACAATACTTTACAACACTGTGACACTCACATACATAGAACACTCTATAAGACTATCTTAAATGAGTCAAGCGTTAAAGTTTAAAAATATATGTATAAATTTCCTTCAAATATTAGATATCCTGATTCAACTACAAAGTGAACCAGGAATCACAATCAAATGTAATCACAATTTTTATGTACACAATTTATAGATAGAATCTTTGTATTGACATATATTATTATTGCAATTTGTGTGTAAGTTGTGCTGTAGTCCTATGAGGTAATACTGGCTTTTCAAGCTAGATGGTTGTGTGTCATCATGACTTCAAGTGTTTGTTTCTCGTGGACATAATATTGGGAAAGTTCACAGTTTCTTTTGATTTGAAACAAATAAATGTCCCTCTTGAATTAAGGTAAAGTCACTTTTAGAGGGGGGTTATACACAGGATTGAGCTGCTCTGGCCACAGATTCTTAACTTCTGTGTGGGCGGCAGGAAACAGTCTCCACTGCTTGCTTGCTTCACCGTGTTCTTGAGAAACACACTGGTCGCTATCTTGACCAAGGAGTCTGCTACCAGCCTCTGGATTCAGCAAAACTCAGACCAGGTGCTGCTTCAATACGTTATGACCACGGTCCCTGAAACAAGAAGGTTGTACCTCCTACTTCAGAACTAATTTATAATCTATTTCCACACTGAAGCACAATACATAACAAACACTGAGTTCAGCGCGGTAGGCCCACTGTTAGCTTCTCATGTAACACATTCACCAGTATTCCTCTCCCTAATGGTTACAACGCCTCTGCAATTTCAGCATTATTTCCTTATATTCAATAAGATAGGTGTCATAGTACTATTTGGCAATTCCATATAGGCCTAGGCAGTTAAACTCCTCTCCGACAAGTTTTGTTTTTGGTGGAGCAATATCTAGGCTTGGCCTCATGTCTGCTACTGAACCACACACAATACATACATAAATTATCAATTCACATTCAATTTTCATCTAAAAGATATCAAATATTTCTAGCTTACCACAATTCATGGAAATAATACACAAAATACGTTGACTGGCAATGAGTTATGGCACAATTCCGATCTGCCTATGTCCCAGGCTTTCATAAGAAAAATATGAGCTGGATCTCAACGCACTTGCTTCTCAGTAAGTTTATTTTCAAAATGTGGCACTGAACAGACGCTCCTAATTGACTATATTAAATGGTCTAGCCAATAGGACCATGTTTACAAAAGCATTTGGAAAAAAAAAATACCCTTCCTACCGTTTCCCGGAACAACCAAAAATAGTATCTGCAATCGACTAATCATGTTTAGGCTTACATATTCTTCTAACCAATCAGGTCGGATTTAACTTGTTGGCCTATTTCCCGTAAAATGGTGGTTTCAAAACATGCCACTGAGCAATTATGATTTGGTGCTGTCAGACAACCTCACTATTTTATTTTGGCTATAATTTGTTAATTCCTAGACTATTTGCGTAACACTTAACATATTCTTTGTCAGCAAGTCCTAAGGAACCCAAATATATAAATTTAATGGAGCTAAGTGGCTGCGTTCAAAATATGTATTTTCTTCTACCACCCGTTTACTTCGATACGATGGGGTGTCTTCTGTACTGTCAGACTAATGTCAGGAGCTTAGACATAAATCAGTAGAATGTCATGTTTTCTAATAAGCATTAAACATGTTTTTTAAAACCTAACCGTGTATTGGTAGTGTTTTTTGTCCCTGTTTATTTGAAAAAAAATCAAGCCTGCGTGGGGTGGCATTAATTTTATATCGCGAGACTGTGGTAGTATTGCATGCGTTCCACCGTTCAGCTCTCTCTCTCTCTCTCTCTCTATCCTAAGTCCATCTGTCTTTTCATTACGCAGTGTATAAAATGAAATTAATGGAATATTAATCTAGGTCGTTACGCAGTGTGTCTATCTCAAGGTTTTCTAAGAAATACAGTACACGTTTTATTGTTTTGTTGAAACGCGTGTATGCTGCTGTAGGCTTTACTATCAAACGTGAAAGCGTTACAATTTTGCAGACGGAGCATAAAAATGGGGATCTCGAGTACAGTCATTGTGACAGCACTGGTCTTGTACCATTCTTCTTTCCTTTTATTGAATTAATTCGTTAGGCTTTACATTTACTTTTTAATTTAGATATGTGGATTTAGAATGTTTCACGACAGCATGCATACACATGCATCAGCAGAGACATTCACACCCACCACGGTAGACTTGTGGATATCATAAGAAGATGCTGTCCGCGGGCTCTGTATTGTTGCAGGTTCAATTCAATTCAGTTCATGTAGTAAGATCAAACCAGGTGTCGACATCAAGGAAGTCGGAACTCCTTGTGTGATCCTGCTTAATTGCCAAGGAGCACTGCAGTGGGACCGCTCATATTCACTGTTAACTCTAGTGTTTTGAAGAACATCAGTGAAAAGTTTCATCATCGTGTGTAACCCTATCAATTCTGGTCTGGGACATTGCAGTCTAGCAGCCCAAGAGACTTTTAAGATACGTTCAACACTACATGAACTATTGTTGCAATTTAAGTGTGAGTTTTCAATGAAGAAACTTTATAAAATCACAGAACAGTTTGCAGGAAATCTAGTATTCCAGTGACACTTTATTGGTGTAAATATAATTGGAAACTGTGAATTATTGTGTAATATAATATCATATAAAACTCACTTATTCATTCTGAAGACAAGAAGAAAAGAAATTACTATAAATAAAATGATTCATTAATTGTCCCTTGGGACTTTGTAAATTTGTTTTTGTTCAATTTTAAATTTTTAAATTGGAATTACATTACTGTTTAAGCATAGGGTAGTCTGAACGAGAGGGCACCATAGGCTCTTGATCTGTCACATCACTATCTGGACAAGAGTACTTTACAGCCTGACTATAACCTGTACCATCCATACACCAGTGCTCTTTTCTGAGTCGGGTATTTCTTTTAGTCCAGAATTCTTGTCTAGCACTATCGCCTGGTATCATCCCCATATTTACCATCTCGTCACAATTATTACTCTCCAGCGCCCGATGGTTCACAGGTTTTCACCATTTACACTAAAACTTCGTGTTCTGTGCCATTCGCTTACTTACTTAGTCGTTCTTCTTCTTCCGTGAGTTATAGAGGTTTGAAAGAGAGAGCGCCATAATATCCTATCGCCCGGGTTCCCAACCTGTGGGTCCCGACCCCCAAGGGGGTCGCAAAGTGTTTTCTTGGGGGTCGGCGCGGTTATTTTTAGTTGCAATTATTTTTGTAGGAAATTTCACCACGAGAGTTTTCAACACTTATTTATTTCAAAATTGCTTAACTGCAATATTCTACTAGTGGTTGTATACAATGACTGTTGATAAATAAAAGGAAGTGACTTAAGGTCCACAGCGGCGGATACTTAAAAAAATATTAAAAGCCCGCTGTGTTCATACATATTAACATTTTATATTATTTTAATTATTTCTATGGCGGGCCTTTAATATTTTTTTCAAATTTCCGCGGAGCGGACATTGATTCGCTCCCTAAAAATAAAATGTACAAATTCAGTGTTATCATTAGAATAAAATTCTATGTTACTGTCAGAGACTAGCACTATTGTGGATTTATCACCATCAGCATATGCATCATCATCATACTAACAATATCAAGACTCATTATCTAAGGGTACGACCACAACAGAGACAAGCTGACATAAACTCACCATAATACCTGTAACAGGTTAAGTTCCCTTTAATAACTATGCATACAAGGAAGCCACACACGGCTAGAAATACATATGCAATACAATGCAACAGAAATACTAATATCACTTGCAATAATCACCAACTCAGTCTATCATTATAAAAAAAACTCGCGGGTATGTCATACTGAGTAAGCAACACCATCACTTTCGCTCACCGGCAAAGACCTGTGCCATGATAACGCCATATTTAACTACAAATGACTTCTCATCAATGATTTACAAAAGAATGCTGCTAGAAACTACACCACTGTTCTAGACATAAGTAAACTAAACTTGGCCACATGAATAAAAGACAAGCACTCTCAAAAAACAACTATGGCGTCCATAATCCCAGCAAAATGCTGAAAGGGAACAACACATCGACCACTCCGGTCGGTAGCCAGAAACTCAACTAACTTTTTCCGCCAGAATTCGGGCGCACTTCCTTTTCAGGTCACCTGACCGGAACGGGTTTTTATTATCTCAGTGTCGCCACTTACAGCGTGACCAACTTAATATTTTGTAATATTTATACTGTGACATTCCCCCCCCCCCCCTCTTTTTTTTTAAGAAAGAAAACGAAGTTTTCTTCCATTGGAGGAGTCACGCCCAACCCCTTTCGGAGTATGGACGAACAAAATGCCGATACGGCACCTCCTCATCTACCTCAAGAATGCCAGAGTTGTCCCACCATTGTAGTTCACGCCTTCTCATGCAAAGTACTACAGACAATATGAGCATGAGCTAATCATCCCAGGTACTGGTAGTCGTGAAAAATAACAACGACCGTCCAGACCTGGTCTATCAAACACAATATATATTACATATTATTTATACATCTCCAAGTATCAATACTAAGACATAATCTGATAGTATACAAAATTCTTTCTATACTATATATATATATATATATATATATATATATATATATATATATCTATATATATATATATATATATATATATATATATATATATATATATATATATATAAAACTTATCCATATGTTGAGTATCACTCTTATCATATTGCCGTTATGGCATCATAATACATAAATAATATACCATAATACATCTTCATAAACATCAACTCTAATGATTATAATACATTTCTTCCATAATCAACGTAAATACTCTCTACGGATGCTCCTGACCCACACCAACTTCATAACCTGGACAAGACATCCGCTACAGTATTATGTACTCCCTGAATTGGTAGAATAGTAAAGTTGAATTGCTGCAGCAATAATGCCCAGCGTGTCAACTTAGCACTGGTGGATTTAGCCGACTGCAAAAATAGCAGTGGTTTGTGATCTGTTTGGAGGAAAAAATGCGCCCCCAACAGGTATCGTGCCAGCTTAGACACCGCCCAGACAATCGCAAGGCACTCCCTCTCAATTGTAGAGTATCTAGTTTCTGCTGGCAACAACTTTCGAGTGACATACATTGTAAAGCATAACATATTACAACATAAACATGCATTGCACGGCATCACATGATATCTACAAGTTTACAATACTCAGATATTCATATCAAACTAATACTGGGGGCGTGGGTCAGACTCTAAGGTTCGGTTCGCATCAACCGAAACACCTTACTGAACACGACCCCGCACTTTAACTCTAGCTATTTCTGGACTATTAGCAGATGGTTCTGAAGCAACGACAAATGTTTCTGCTTAACTGCATCACGCGCACCCCACCTATTCGCAAAAGTCACCTGTGCTATTTTGGTCTTGTCCCGCAACGACAATACCTCAACAAATCTAACCGGCGCTACGTCATCAAACACTCGCCTGAGTGTGCGCCAACCAGCACTCAGGGAAACGTTACGCACCCAAACTGTGCGATCACTAGCTATCGGAACCTCGTATAAGTTCCTACTGCTCCTAATCATGTCATTTGGTACTTGCCGCGAATAGCGTCTATGATGTACCTTCTGTTCATCCCCCTTGGGAGTTTGGTGATGCTGAGCCTCTGCTCCAGCCACACCCACGGCACTATGCACTCCGCGGACATTGCCGACGATTAAATCAGCAATCGGCTCCTCAAGGACGAACGCGTTCACTCTACCCGAGAGGAACGGAGAGTCCACATTAATGCTCGCCTGGGGGTAAGACTCCACTTTGCCCCGAACATGGTGCACTTTACAGTTTTGCCTGTAAGACAGGAGTCGTCGATACACGACCGACGCACCCCTATTGTGGTGCATCCAGTGTCCCTCAACACCCGGACTGGTCTATTCTCCACCATGCCTTCGTGGAGAATCACCTTGTCAGTCTCATGGACTGCCGATAGGCATGGTGCCGCGTGCCCGCATTGAAGGACTACCATCTCGTTCGCTTGAAACAGAGGGCGACACCAGGCACAGTCCTCACTATTTTGTCCAACACAAACGCGGAATTCGCGTGTTCAATCGGGGTGGGACACCTGTCTGCACAATGATTATTGCCACCACAAATGGAACACATGCGCTCCTTCTTCTCATCGCGTTCACCTTTGCTGGAGCTTTTCGATGACGAAGACCCCGCATTCGAGTCGGAAGATCGACTCTCTGAGGAACCACTCCTCTGCTTGGAATGTTTTGCTTTATACCAAAACCGGACTTCGTCCCGAGAGTCCTCGAAGCGTACCTGCTTTCGCGTTTGCCGTTCCCCTCTGTCGCTATAACTATCATATCGTCGGTTCTGATAACTAGGCCGACCATTCCTATGAGATCGAAAATTCTCATAGCTACCTCTACGTGGCTGGTAGGGACTGGAAGGCTTCTCATACTTCTGCTCTTGATGTCTTCTACATTGCCTGACTGATTTCGCCACGGACGGCGCTGAACTTTACCAACACTGGCGACTAAGTCATCTGACAGACCCGACTTCTGAATGGGTTTGCCCGGGTGGGCAAGGACATAATGGTGCCCCAATTGGGCCATGGACTCAATGTCCTTTGGTTGACGTTCCTGAAAAAACGCAACCAACTCACTGGAACACGAGGACAACACTTTGTTTCGTAGCACCAAGTCTAACAAGCCATCTTAGTCTTTCGTTATCCCCTCCATTTCGATCCATCTATTCAGCAGAAGTTTGATCTTCGAGATAAAGTCCTTGAAGTCCTGGTCTGCGCTTGGCATCGCATTTTTAAATGCGTCCGGTAACCGTCAGCAGTCAGACGGAACTTCCGGAGCAACCTTTCCTTTACTTTGTCGTAATCAGCCCTTTCCTCTAATGGGAGGCTATAAAAAGTTTCCATTGCAGGCCCCACTAGCAGCGTCGATAACAGAGATGGCCATTGATCTCTGTCAGTCTTATAGGCCACGCATTCGGCCCCAAATCATTCGATGAAGAAATCTAAGCTATCAATTTTATCATTAAAATTCGGCAGACGCAGCCTAAAGGGACGGTGCGCCCCTCCAAGAGTCGAGTTCTGACCACTCGCACCCACTCGCACCCACTCCCAATTTCTTCAATTGTATTTCTTTATCAATTCTCATTCTCTCCTTCTCTAACTCTAACTCTGTCTCTATCTTCTTTTCTTCCAATTCTCGCTCTATTTTCTTTTCTTGCAATTCTCTCTCTATCTTCTTTTCTTCCAATTCTCGCTCCATTTTCTTTTCTTGCAATTTTCTCTCTTCTCTCATCTTCTTTTCTTGCAATTCGAACTCTCTCTCTCTCTGTTTCCACTCGTTTTCTTCTTTCATCTTCTTTTCTTGTAACTCTTTATCTTCTTTCATCTTCATTTCTTGCAATTCAAATTCTTTCCTTTTTAGCTCTAACTCTTCAGCTCGAGCATCTCTTAGAGCCTTCTGTTTCTCAATCTTTTCCTTTTCCAGAGCTTTTTGGTTTTCAACTGAATAAAATTCAGTTTTGGCATAGTCATTTAATTCTTTGCCAGTGTACCCACATTCTTTCCCAATCTGAATGAAAGCCTGTAAGTCCATGGTGTACACTCAGGATACTCACTATTATCTTTTGCTATAAATCTTTACTATGCAACTACTCAATTGTAAATATTTCACTTATATCACCAGATAACTCTCTGGTTACAACATATGCAGAAATAGAAATAAATATTGATATCAATACTTCAATATACGCATATAAACATGCATGTACGTATATATCACCTCACCTCTCACTGTATACACAACATCAACCTTTGCCTCTTAGAATGTAAATATAGTCTTACTTTGCCACTTGGCTACTGTCTCATCACTCTGAAAATTAGGTCTGTCTGACCACTTAATCTCTGTGATATACTCAACAAACTTACAATAGTCGACAGTTGTATACTAACAACTGGTGAGACTTTCTGTTGCTATGACACCACTATACCAACTTTACAATAAATCAACTTTTACTTCAAAATCTGTTACTGTCACCCACACTGGTGCTATACTCAGATAATGCTTCACTTACTACTAATCTCAATAATCTAAGTTATGCAAGTGTTTCCTAAGGCAAAATGAGCACTACACAAATGAAAGACACACACACATCACATTACGAAGACGAAATTCCAGTCACGAGGAACAAGATGATAGATCAAGAAGAGAAGAGGTAGATTAACATATACAATGCGTGACTGCACACGAACGAAAACAAGGGATACCTGTAAACGTATTTACAAGATAGCAAGATGAAGGAAGAGAATACACCGCTTAAACACAACAAAAGAATTACTGAATGTACACGACAATGTAAATACAAACTACACGAATACGCCTAACACCAACAGGGCTTGGAATGTTAAGCAGGGCAGTCGCAGGAAATCCGTCTGCCTTACTCCACCACAAAACAAACACAGCCACACCCTACAGAGAATCGATCTAATCCAATCTTTTCCCACAAGTAGGCCAAGAATGGATTAGACTCACCACTCTTCCTCCCTTACACAAACAAATATAATATGATACAATAGACTAACAACAACTACAGTCAACAATGAGGTGCTGAAAGCTATCTCTCACACTAAGCACCAACAGATCACTTCAGTGAAAATAAACTACATAAACTATACGTAAAATTATTCTATAATGTATCAAGATATATATACATGTAGCCTAAGTCCTACCCAGAAAGTAGAGAAAAGGAACGGGACAAAAGGAAAGAAAAAAGAACAACAAACCAAGAAGCAAGGTTCAAAAGGCAACTAAACAAACAGGACTATCCTGCTATAAAAGATTAGATTCCTAGACAGAACAGAAAATTTAGAATTTAGAGAAAGAAGAAGAAACAGATAAGAAACAATCATTCAACATAGCATACAAAAATTACAAACAAAAACTTAACTGAATGTCCAATGGCGCTTGACAAGGAGCTTTCTCAGCACTGATGATGAATAATGAAAACAGCACAAACAAGACTTCACACTTGTACATCCAAGCGAAAAAATATAGTTCCCAGAAATCAGACTTCTCTGTCAGTCTGTATGCAAGAAATACAATAGTGTCCCACTATCAAGACTGTTCTACGCGGTGCTAACACAGCACTGTCCAAAATAGAAGCACGCCTGTCTATTCACACAAAAGTTCAAATCCACAGCTGATTTCACAAGTCCATGTGTCGGATAAATACATGTAAGTCCTTAGTCTCAATGATCTGTAGATCTCGTGAAAAGTCAACTTCACAGTTCGACACACCAGGGATAACAGCAGACTTCAGCACAGTGCACTCCATGAATCACAGTAATCTTCAGGAGGCCCGTAAACTTCAGGGAAACGTACTTCAGGCACACTCAGGTTAGCCGGCTTCACTACTCATAGGTATTCACCCCTGGCCGGGCACATCAGTGTGGTAGAGAAACGTCACAGGCGTTGATCTTCACCCCTAGCCGGGCACATCAGTGAGGTAGTGTCAAGACAAACAAAATGTCCAACCAGATATCCTGAGTTACCTATCACCCTAACAACTTCTTAGCATCTACACCTTCCTAACAACAATCTCCTTCCACCCTATACCGAGTTTGACCGAACTATCTCCCATCTGACACTCCACCTGCCGTCTGGGACAATCTAAACTAGATGTTACGGCCAGTATGCAACAACACAAACCTGCAGTACCTCAAACTGACACGACATATGCACGCTGTAACTAGAATCCACTGCCCTTGCCATACATCTTACTATCAATCGACACTGTAGTACCAAAATTAACTTTTAGCACAAAGCTGGCAACCGAAAATAGCTCACTACAGTGACTAGTAATGAAAGTGAAGGCGCCAACACGGCTACAACCTTCTAACACACTGTGTGCAAATTTCTTACTGGCCTGTACACAGAAAACATAGGCACTACGGCCTTACTATGAAATATTATCAAATACTGAAAAAACTCACTGGCCCCACGGCCTGCAAAATAGACGAGTCCTCCAGATGTCAGAGACTAGCACTATTGTGGATTTATCACCATCAGCATATGCATCATCATCATACTAACAACATCAAAACTCATTATCCAAGGGTACGACCACAACAGAGACTAGCTGACATAAACTCACCATAACACCTGTAACAGGTTAAGTTCCCTTTAATAACTATGCACACAAAGAAGCCACAGACGGCTAGACATACATATGCAATACAATGCAACAGAAATACTAATATCACTTGCAATAATCACCAACTCAGTCTATCATTATAAAAAAAACTCGCGGGTATGTCATACTGAGTAAGCAACACCATGACTTTCGCTCACCGGCAAAGACCTTGTGATAAGAGGTTTTGATGTTACTAATTATAGGCTATTCTGGACAAATAGATGTGTCAGAGGATACCAGGATAGTGCCAGATAAGAGACTGGTCTTATAAGAAATACCCCCTTCTCTGAAAAGAGCAAGGGTGTATAGACAATCAAGGTGAGGTCAAGCTATGTAAGTTCCCAGAGTAATGAATGATGATGATGAAATTTTCTGGGTCCCTATCGGCTACCTCTTGAGATCTCACCAAGAGTATGATATCTGTGTGGTGTTATTTGGCAAGGTGTCTATGGTAATATATTCTAACAATTTAAAATTTCAAACAGAACTTTAACGTTAATGAAAAGTAAGTAAGTAAGACTGTCTGAAAATATATATACAATTTAATATTCTCTGGGTCCCTATCGGCTACCTCTTGAGATCTCACCAAGAGTAGGATATTTGTGTGATGTTATTTGGCAAGGTGTCTAGGGTAATATATTCTAACAATTTAAAATTTCAAACAGAACTTTAACGTTAATGAAAAGTAAGTAAGTAAGACTGTCTGAAAATATATATACAATTTAATGGTACTGAACCTCAATCTTTTTGGGTCAGTACTTTTCTCTTCAAAAATCAAGAACTTTATATTTACATGAGAAAATAAATAACTTGGAAATTCTGTTCCATTATTATAACTTGGTCACAATAATATCTGCACACACACAGTTCCAGTTAAAACTAATTCTACTGCTGTTGGTTCTACACTACAGGGTCTGCTATTGTCATCATCCTAAATGGTAAGTTTGTTTTGCGGTGGAAGAGCTTTGGATGAGTCGCCAGTGCCTTACTAAAGGACTTATCTTTATTATTGTAATGCTGCTGTTCTGATGATAATAGTCAGGAGCACCAACATGTGACTCCTGGGTGAAGATAAGGGGTCTAGCTCCACTTGTATTCAGAGCGCTTAACTCCCACACGTTCTTCTTCTTAGTTTACTGCAGCAACAAGGTACTTCATAATACAACCCTCAAGTAAAGAATATTCACATACACAAGCTGACAGGCAGTAAAATGCTCTAGCACTGAGCTCGCAGTACAGTCGGCAAAGGCTTGTCCTTCTGTCTCTTTCAGTATATGTCAGCTCGGCATGGAAGCTTGTGGTTTAATGGCGGAACTTACAAGAAGTTGTTAATATTTATCAATCTACACCCAACCAATCAGAAGACGAGTCAAAAAGTTAACTATTTTTGAAACTATAAACTTAGGCGGTTTTAAGTGTGAAGCTGAGAGAGCCAGAAATTAAGACCAGATATCAGGGGCTTATTGCTGCAGCGGTGAGCAACACAGAAGAACGACCTGATGACTTGGAAACCCTCTGGATTAAATTCAAGGATATCATAAAGACAGCTGCTGCAGAAGCATGCGGTGAAGTCCGACTTGGGAACAAGAGAAAGAGGACACCTTGGTGGACAGAGGAAGTCAAAGAGAAAATAAGAGAGAAGAAAATGGCATGGAAACAATACTTAGGAGCTAAAAACACAACAGGACAAATGGAAAAATATAGAGAATATGTGACACTCAGAACAGAAGCAAAGAACAAAGTGCTAGCAGCAAAACAGAAGTCCTGGGAAGAATTTGGAGAAAAGCTAGAAAAAGATGCACAAGAAAACCAGAAATTGTTCTATAAGACCCTAAAGAACATGAGGAAGGAAAAACAATGCCCTCTCAAATTTATAAAGGACAAGCAACGCAAATTGCTTACTGCCCCGAAGGAAGTAATGGGAAGATGGAAAGAATATTTCTCAGAACTCCTGGATGATGAGCATTGTAAAGCATCAGAAATGATAAACACTAGCACAGAAGAGAAAACCAATGATGGTGAAGATGACATAAAGATGGAAGAACTGAAGGCAGCACTGGAGAAAATCAAGATGGGCAAAGCAGCAGGGCATGATGGTATAATACCAGAAATGGTTAAGTTCATGGGAGCATCAGGCGACCTATTACTCTTAAGGGTTTTACAGGCAGCGTGGTACAACAAGACCATACCAAAGGATTGGGAGATTGCCATCATAACACCAATTTTCAAAAAGGGTGACAATCGACAGTGTGGAAACCATAGAGGCATATCCCTTCTCAGTGTCCCTGGTAAAATCTACTCTAGAATCCTAGAGCAGAGACTCCGACGCCTAGCTGAGCCACAATTGGATGAGGTCCAGTGCGGATTCCGAGCAAACCGAAGTACTCAAGACCTAATCTTCACACTCAGACAGCTGAGTAAAAAGGCCCTTGAGTATAAGAGTGAGATGCATCTTTGTTTCATAGATCTGGAAAAGGCGTTTGACAGGGTCCCCTGGAGCAAACTTTGGGATTGTTTGGCAAGGAAGAATATTCCAGCACCTCTGATTCATGCTATACAGAGCTTCTACAAGTCTTGCAGAAATTATGTGAGGACAGCAAACCATAAGTCCGAAGAGTTCAGGACCACCACTGGTGTAAGACAAGGTGATATCCTATCACCTTACCTCTTCATACTCCTTATGGACGATGTCATCAAGGCATGTAAGGAGAGAACAAGAAAGTATTCAGTGGGGTACTGGAAGATGAGACAGGTCTATATTTCAGAGCTGGCATTTGCTGATGATGTTGCCCTGATTGCTAAATCAGAGGCACATCTCCAATCCAACCTGCAAGTCTGGAAGGAAGAGCTGGAGAAGAGAGGGATGGTCATAAGCAGCTCTAAAACAAAATCCATAGTGATATCACGAGAAGAAAGAAAACATTAGATTAAACTGGGAGAACAGGTCCTGGAGCAGGTCGACCACTTTAAATACCTCGGAGCTATTATAGACCGAAAGGGAGGCATCAAAGAAGAGTTGGCCACTCGAAAAGCAGCAGCTGGGAGACTTTTTCAGGCCATAAATCGAGGATTCCTCAGCAAGAGAGAGTTGGTAAGAAAACGAAGATGGCTGTATACCGCTTCACCTATGTCCCAGTCTTGACATACGGATGCGAGTCATGGGCAATGACTACAACCCATAAAAGCCAGATCCAAACCTCAGAAATGAGGTATCTGAGGAAGGTGGTTGAAGTAACAAGAAAAGACATGGTACGCAACCAGACGATACGTCAAGGCCTTAAATCTTACCCCCTGCAGACCCAAGTAGAACAGTCCTAATTAAGATGGTTTGGCCATGTCTGCAGAATGGGAGAAGATCGGATACCACGACAAGCATGGTAAACAAAGAGCCAAGGATCCAGACCCCGAGGACGACCCAGAGTCCGCTGGGAGGACAACATTAGACAATCTTTGAAGGATCGAGGACTAGAATGGAACCAGGCCAGGAGGAAGACAGCCGATAGGATAGTCTGGCGCTCTCTCTTCCAAACCTCTACACCTCACGGTAGAAGGGGAACGACTAAGTAAGTAAGTAAGGTTTTAAGTGTGTTTGTCTAATCTGACCACATTTGAAAATATTATATTATAGTTATTTGTGGACCGATTTTAATTCTCAAAAGTGATAATTAAACGGCCAATTTATCTCTATCGTTCTCTATAGTTTTCCTTTAGTTATTCCTTTGCATTTTCATCTGGGTAATTTTTTTGTAATTAAATGTGACCTTACACTGAAATATGAAAATATCACTAAATTAAATTTTTCTAAGTTAAGATAATTTTATTAAGAAGGAATCTTTATGTGTATATGTCAAGAAATATCAGTGCTATAATTCGAGATATCCTTTTCATTTTAATTATCTTTAGTTATTTAGAAATAAATTATCTAAGTTCAGTCAAAAACACAAAATAGGCATTATTTCCACTTCAACCAACATGTTCTTGTCCCTACAAGAAAAGGAAACGATTTGATTGGTTGTTAAATTTTGTACTATGCTCTTCGCTAAATGTTGGTGTGGGTGGTAAATTTTGACTTGTTTCTTAGAAAAATTCAAATCCGCTAGATAAATTGTTGGCGGTAAATTTGACTAGCCCCTCAGACAAACTTCAAATACTGTAGTTATATATAGATTTAAAACTACGATAGCTAGTTTAATTTTGAGCGGGGAATTTGAGCGAAAGAAGAAGAAGACTTCTCATCAATGAATTACAAAAGAATGCTGCTAGAAACTACACCACTGTTCTAGACATAAGTAAACTAAACTTGGCCACATGAATAAATGACAAGCACTCTCAAAGAACAACTATGGCGTCCATAATCCCAGCAAAATGCTGAAAGGGAACAACACATCGACCACTCCGGTTGGTAGCCAGAAACTCAACTAACTTTTTCCGCCAAAATTCGGGCGCACTTCCTTTTCAGGTCACCTGACCAGAACGGGTTTTTATTATCTCAGTGTCGCCACTTACAGCGTGACCAACTTAATATTTTGTAATATTTATACTGTGACAGTTACAAATAGTTAACTGTGATGCAAAATTCAATATCAAAATTCATTTTTAATCGGTGTCTCGATGTTTGAAAAACATACTGTCGAATACGGACCGTCGAATAAAGGTGAGGTGCTCTCTTAACGCAGTTGTACATCACCCCGTATGTTTTGCTGACGCCGCCATCTTTGCAATGATGTAATTCAATAATGTCCGCGATGGGCCGTCTGATGCAAACTGGCGCGAACTTAGTTCGCCAATAGTCAACCACCTTTAGTTAGCGCCGTGATGGAAACCAGCCACTCGCTGTCGAGCGCGGGTTAGCTACTGCTTGCACTTTCTCAAATCTAAAGAGCGTCAGTAGGTCGTCATCGGTCCCTGCTTTCTACATCGCTATTATCGTTTCCCGACGGAAAATAATTTATTTGGCTAATAATTTATTTATATTTTTATTGTTATATTATTAGTATTAATAGGTGTATTATTTTAATAAAATACTGAGCCAAGTGACGAACGCTAAACATTATTAAGCATTTTTTTTTTTTTTAATTACTGTCCTGTCTCCAGGACTTTCCCATAAAGTAGTTAGAACTATACTTTTATTCAGGCATTCTACCGTGTTAGTTTCCCTTGGGGTTCCTCTTACCCAGGTCCTCTTGAGGTTGTGAGCGCCGTGTCTTTCTTCTCGCTGTGCTGCCTTGGCACTTTTGGACTGCTGCATTCTTGGGGTTGTTTTAGGGTTCCCCTTTTTTACTGATAAATGGGGATGTTCCTTAACGTTCTCGATTTGATAAAAAAAATTAGTTACATGTTCTTTTTCGTTCTCGGCTTGATGTGGATTATGCTGGAAGAAGCTAGCATGAGAATTACAATTGATAAAATTCGTGAAGCTGAACCTGAAACTTCAGGAAAAGGAAACACATATTATCCAATTTCAAGACACTTCAGGCATTTGTATCCAAGCTGCAAAACTGGCGTTGGAAAGTAAATCTTGGAAACATTGCTTTTTTTAAAAAACTCTGCAATGTGGTAGAGGAATCAGAAGGTGAACTGGATGAGAATCTGAAGGAGGAGATTACTTGGCACCTTGAATCCCTTGAAAAGGAATTTCAGCGGGACTTCCCTGAGCTTAAATATTAGGTTAATTAAATATTAGGTTAGAATTATATTCTGAAAAATCTATTTTTAATGTGTTTTCTTTACCCTATCAAAAATGCCTTTTTATGCAAATGTGGAGGGGGGTCGCAGGTTACCTGGCTATTATGAAAGGGGGTCGCGACTCGAAAAAGGTTGGGAAAGACTGTGAGCTATCGGCTGCCTTCCTTCTGGTCTGGTTCTATTCTAGTCCTCGGGTCCTTCAAAGATTGTCTAATGTTGTCCTCCCAGCGGACTCTGGGTCGTCCTGGAGGTCTGGAACTCTGGCTCTTAGTTTCCCATACTTGGTGGCCGATCTTCTCCCATTCTGCAGTCATGGTCAAACCATCTTAGTTGGGACTGTTCTACTAGGGTCTGCAGGGCTGGGTTTTGAGGCTATACCGTATCGTCTGGTTGCGGACCATGTCTTCTTGCTACTTCAACCACCTTTCTCGGATACCTGACTTCTGAGATTTAGAGCTGGCTTTTGTTGGTTGTAGTCATTGCCCATGACTCGCTTCCTTAGTTCAAGACTGGAACATAGGTGGAACGGTATACAGCCATCTTCGTCTTCTTGTCAACTCTTTTACTGAAGAATCCTCGATTTATGGCCTGAAAAAGACTCCCAGCTGCTGCACTTCGGGTATCCAGCTCTTCTTTGATGACTTCCTTCCAGTCTATGACAGCTCCAAGTTATTTAAAGTGGTTGACATACTCCATAACCTGTTCTCCCAGCATAATCTGACGCCTTCTTCCCTCTCGTGGTATCACCATGTTTTTGTTTTGAGGCTGCCGATGACCATCCTTGTCTTCTCCAGCTGTTCCTTCCAGACTTGCAGGTTGGATTGAAGATGTGCCTCTTATTTAGCAATCAGGGCAACATCATCGTCTAATGCAGCTCTGAAATACAAATCTGTCTTATCCTCCAGTGCCCCACTGAATACGTTCTTGTCCTCTCCTACATGCTTTTATGACATCGTCCATGAGGAGTATACAAGGATAAAGTGACAGAATATCACCCTGTCAAACACCAGTGGTGGTACTGAGTTCTTCTGACTTACGGTTTGCCGTCCTCACATAATTTCTGCAACTCTTGTAGAAGCTCTGTATAGCATGGATCAGGTGTACTGGAATTTTTTTTTCTTTTCTTGCAGTCCCAAAGTTTGCTCCAAGGGGCCTTGTTAAACGCTTTGTCCAGATCCAAGATACAAAGATTCATCTCACCTTTATACCCAAGGGCCTTTTCACTCAGCTGCCTGAGTGTCAAGATAAGGTCTTGTGTACTTTGGTTTGCTCGGAAGCCACACTGGACCTCATCCATTTGTGGCGCAACTAGGCATCTGAGTCTCTGCTCCAGGATTCTAGAGTAAATTTTACCAGGGACACTGAGAAGAGGTATGCTTCAGTGATTCACACATTGTCAGTGATCACCCGTTTTTATTTTTTAATATGGGTATTATGACCTCACAATCCTTTGGTATGATCTTGTGGCACCAGGCTGCCTGTATAACCCTCAGGAGCAATAGTTCGTCTATTGCTCCTATACTCTTAACCATTTCTGGTGTTATACCTTCAAGTCCTGCTGCTTTGCCATCGTTATTTTCTCAAGTGCTGCATTCAGTTCTTCCATCTTGACGCCATCTTCACCACCATTGGTTTCCTCCTCTATGGTAGTGCTTATCATTTCTGAGGCTTGACGTTCTCAACGCCGTGTAGCTCTGATAATTATTGTTTCCATCTTTCCATTACTTCTTTTGGAGCAGTAAGTCGTGCGTATCCGTTTAGTATTTAAGAGGGCACTGTTTTTCCTTCCTCGTGTTCTTTAGGGTCTTGTAGAACAATTTCTGGTTTTCTTTAGCGTCTTTTTCTAGCTTTTCTCCAAATTCTTTCCAGGATTTCTGTTTTGCTATTAGCACCTTGGTCATAACTTCTGGTTCTCTTAAAACCACGTGAGTGGTTAGAGATATAGATATATATATATATGTGTGTTTAAACTGTCTGACTCCTCGAAAAGCTGTCGTAGAAGATAGGTGAGAGAGAGAGAAGATTTCTTGATCTCAGAGACAGCCTCTTAATCACATTCTACCATCTCACTCGTGGAAATCTATTGCTATTACTACTTCTCACTGTGACTATCACTTATTCTAATCTATTCAGAAGCGACCAACCCAAGTCTTAATTCCCCTATCGAAAATCTACGACATATATATATATATATATATATATATATATATATATACTGAAGCACATTAAAAACGCACCACTATTATATATACTGATGCCGAGAAGCTGGAAAAAAAGTGTGGGAATGGATTTTCCCCGTGTTTGTCATGAGGTAGAGAGCGAATGGCTGCTGGAATGGAAAGTGCATGATTCAACCCACTGGTTTGTGTACAGACTACAAGAAAACAATGAAAGTTACACGTGCAACACGATTCCCAACAGCTATGACCCTGAAAATGTGTACGCGTTGTGGCAGTATTCTTCTTCTTCTTGGATCCCGTTACACGCCCATTGAGGCATATTGGGAATATGGTGTTAGGCCCATATTATCTTGACCGTCGGCACACGAGGGGTGATGTGGTCGGCATCACGCCAGCCGCCTTAACCTTCCCAGAGTAGCTCTGGTACCCATTTGGGGCTGGGTCGACCCAGGAGCCGTTTGTGGCCTAAAAATGTGGCAGTATACTCGGTATAAAAAGGCCGTTGAGACAAAATACCCAGTACATGTGCTTGAAATGCCACGACTATCTGAAAACGACCGCCAACAAGCCATTGGTATGTTGGAGACCGGAATGAGCTCGCGGGCCATTGCCAGAAGGATGAATTGCCACCACAGCACTATTGTAGGTCTCAATGAACGTTACGGAACCACTGCCCGGGATAGACTTCGGAGTGGCCAACCACGAGTTACTACCCCTGTACAAGATCGTCATATTGTGCTGAGTCACCTAAGGAATCGTTCTCTCCCGGCAAGTCAAACCGCAAGAGCAATAGTGGGTAGACGTGGGCAAGTATCTCGAATGACAGTCATACGACGACTCAGAGATACAGGCCTTACTGCAAGACGACCTTATGTTGGGTCAAACTTGACTCACAGACATCGTCAGCAGCGCCTGCAATGGGCAAAGCAACATGTCAGATGGACTAGACTGCAGTGGAATGCTGTCCTATTCACAGACGAGAGCAGATTCAACATATCCTTTGCTGATGGATGTATGCGGATTTGGGGACGGTGTGGAGAGCGCTTTGCAGATTGCTGTGTTCGTCAGCAGAACCGATTTGGAGGTGGCAGTATTCACATTTGGGGAGGATTCAGTTTTCACCATCGCTTGCCTCTTCACGTCTTCCGTGGAAATGTTAATGCTGTGACATATCGAGATGAGGTTATGGATGCATGGTTGCACTTGCGTTCACAAATTATCCAGACTTGCAGCTTCTCCAGCAGGATACCGCACGTGCGCACACCGCATGCATTACGCAGCAATATCTACAGCAGCAGAACATTGTGACGATAGATTGGCCTGCCCTATCACCAGACATGTCCCCTATAGAACATCTGTGGGACGAGCTTGGACGCAGAGTCTACAGGCAAGGTTCTCCAGCTAATCTGCAACAGCTCGAAGCTGCTCTTACACGTGAATGGGACTTAATTCCCCGCAATTTCCTTCAGAGACGTGTGCGTTCCATGGGGAGCCGCTGCCAAGCTTGTTTGCAAGCACACGGTGGACATACCAGATACTGAGGATAGTGTGCATTTTTGGTTTTCTCCCTTGCCTGCACAGAATGCAATGAATTTCATTGCAATCAAATGTACAAATTAATGACCTCTACTTTCTTAGGGAATGTTGTGAGAAGACAGAAGCTGAGTACATCGTGACAACAGGAAAGACAAAAGGAAAAAGATATGGAAGACGACAGAGAGAAGATTCTGGACAGGTTGACATCATGGCATGGAAAGAAGTCAACAAAAGAATTGATCAATAATACTGTAGACAGGAAGTGTGTGTAGACAGGAAGTTGTGAATAGACATGATCACCATCAAGGGTTCTCAACCTTTTTTGACTCATAGCCCCCCCCCCTTTTTTTTCTCTATGGCCCACGCCCATAGTCACTGTTAGCTGGAAAAGGGTACTTTATCATCTTACTGTGGGCCCCTAGAAATATGTGACGGCCCCTTGAGAACCACTGACTTACACCACCAGACATGAAACTTAATGATGATATATTCCATTGCGTTGAAAGCTGTTCTTGCCTTGTGTATTCTTATTTTGATTCACAGTAAGTTAGTATTACCGTATAATATTAATAATTACATAAACATTGAAACAACCAGAGAAATTTGAAACAATAAAAAAGAGAAGTTAGATTCCACATTGGAGCGTCCAATTGGCAGAGTGGTTAGAGCGGTTGGGTCTCACGACAAAGTTAGCGGGTTCCAGATACCAAACCTGGTAATGTCACGCTGCGTTCCACCCAGCTGTCAATGGGTACCTGACTCTGCTGTTAAGTTTTGGAAGGATAAGCCCCCGATGTAGAGAACCCAATCTCATTATACTGGACCTGGTATAGTAAGGTCTACAATTCTACTTTCCCCTACGGCAGTACCTGCTAGGATACATTCTTTATCTTGTACCTTTACATTCCACAGACCAGTCAGTTCATTAGTAATTGCATGGCTGCTAGGTTTATAAAGGAAGTTTCATTCTAAACTAAACATTCTGTCTGATAACAAAAGAAATAATAAAGTTTAAATTTAATACTCCGGTTTAAATCTTTCTAAGCCTTAAAGAGTTAATGTAATCACTCAAGATGGAGTAATTACGAAAATTGCAAGATTGAAAATGGCGTGATTTTTCCCTTTCTGTTATTTTAAAAAAAAAAAAATTATTAACAGGTGCTGAGGGCTGAGGGTGCCGCGCACTTCTTGTACTTTGTGTTCGTCATTCTGCTCGGATCATTCTACCTGGTCAACTTGATTCTGGCCATTGTGGCCATGTCCTATGACGAACAACAGAAGCAGGACCAGGCAGACGCTGAAGAAGAAGCAGCAGAGAGACATGTGAGGAGGCTAGGGAAAACTAACTTTATTTTCTCTTCTCTCTGTGTGCGTTGTTGTGTGTCTATCTCTCTCACATTCACCTTTCTCTTCTGTTCTATATTCTATTTATTTTCTATTATTATTTTTTTCCAGACTGTTTTTCCGTATCTGTCACTTTTTCTCTTCTTCTGTCCACTCTCTCCCTCATTCTGTCTCCCCTCTCCCTCTCTGTCACTCTCCCTCTCTGTCACTCTCCCTCTCTCACTCTCTCTCTCTCTCTGTGTTTGTGTAAATGTCTCACTCTCGTTAACTTTCGTCTTTCTCTTTTATTCCATTTTTTAAATGATGACTTCATTTGTCAACATCTTGTTCCACATTTGCTCTTTCTCTCTCACTCTCCTTTGTCACTTTCACAGTTTCTATATATATGTGTACTCCTTTTTCACTTTTCTCATCGATCTCCATCGATTACCTCATTCTATCACATTCTATCACATTCAATCCCATTTCATTCTTATTTTCGTATTCCGTCTCTCACTCATTTTACTCCACATCTATCTATCCATCTATCTATCTATCTATCTATCTATCTATCTATCTATCTATCTATCTATCTATCTATCTATCTATCTATCTATCTGTCTGTCTATCTATCTATCTATCTATCTGTCTGTCTACCTATTTATCTATCTATCGATATGTCTATCTGTCTGTCCATATCTATCTATTGATCTACCTACCTACCTATGTATCTGTCTGTCTATCTATCTATTTACTTGTTTGTCTGTCTGTATATGTATATATTTATCTAAACTAGCTGTTTGTCTATATGCCCGTCTATCTATCCATATAGATGTCTGTTTGTTGATCATTTGCCCATTTCTCTGTCTGTCTGTTGACTATTTATGTATCAATATGTCTGTCTGTTTTGTTATTGTTAATCAGAATCGACGCCATTGCACTCCGGGCAAACCCTTAGGTGCTCAGTCTCCTGCAGCAAATGTCGAAGGTTGTGGATGCTAATTGTTCCTGTTGCACACTGGTTGTAAAACGGCGAATGCGTTCTCTCATACGTCCATCCCTGCTGGTTTTACGTTTGATGCCGAATTCCAGCAATCTTAGCCTTGATGATTCATCGATTGCAGTGTCATTTTCTAATAGACGAACATGAATCGCCCTCAGTATTTCTTCCTTATCCATAGCCAATGCACCTTTTATGGGTGCTCTTGAAGATGGTCTGTCAGCTCTTTCATTGCCACGTACCCCGGCATGACCAGGACAGTAGATCCATATGTTCAGCGACGGTTCTGCCCTTTATTCTAGCAGAGGAGCCCCAACCTGATTTATTACCACAGATTACAGACCCATCAGTGTACACAATGGCATCATCATCCCCAGCATTATCATTTATACGCTGATCAACTTTCAGCTCTGCTCTCCCATTGGCTCAAGTTCTGCATTCTCTACCAAGGCTGATGATGACTTGCTGGTAGTTCATCCAGCTCTCATCTGACTTACTCCACTCTTCTCCCTTGAATATACTTTCAACTGGGGTCACCTGTCTAATAGTCTCCTCCGCCTGCGCCATCCATGACATCCCCCTCTTTATTCTCGCTTCTTTGGTGTCAGCTATGTTCCCATGCAGTGGATACATTTTGTCTGTGGTTACACACATATACGCTTTCACCTGGGCCATCGTATATCTGGATCTAATCGATAGCAATCCAAGCATGTGCCGCATCATCACAATAGGGTTATCTCGCGTGCAGCCCAAGACTATACGCATCCCTTCGTTTTGAATGCGTTCCAGTCGTTCACACTGTGATATTGACAGCGTGAGTATTCCCAGGCTATACTCGATTACAGACAAGACCATCTGATGATACAAGAGAAACAGTAGTCTCTGCTCCAGGTGCGCTGCATCCATTGTTTTTAGGGCTGCCAGACCTCTCTTGCACTTCTGTATGATGTGATCAACATGGTGCTGATATGATAGCCCACGATCAAATGTTACTCCAAGGTATTTCAACTTGTTCTGCCTTTCAATTTTCTGTCCACTGAGCGTAATGTCTGGAAGATCTGCTTTCAATATGGAGTTATTCAAGGAGCAACAAAGCACACAGGCTTTGTTAGGATTGACCTTGGAGCTGGTTTTGTCGCACCATTTAAAAACTGCTCGAAGTGTCACATGTATGCTTTTAACCATTTCATTTCTGTCTGAACCAGTCCTGTAAATGAGAAAGTCATCGGCAAAAGTTAACGTTCGTCCCAAACCTGTTTGTTGGATTGCAGCTATTTTTGCTGTATAGATGTTAAACAGCACCGGTGATAATGGAGAACCCTACGGTAATCCTGGGAAAATGTGTAGTGGTTCTGAAGTCCATGTTTCCAAGCAAAATGCAACTGCTCTCTCAGTTAAGGCAGCTGCTATCCACCTTGTTAGCCATGGGTTTACACCACATTCCTGTACACAGTCCATCAAAGTTGCAAAGTCAACACTGTTGTAAGCATCCTCTAGGTCAATTGCCACAGCCCACCGTTTCTTGTTTACCATGGAAACCCTCATATACATCGTACGAAAATGTCCCAGCGTTACCCCATGATACTTTTATTGGTTTGTCTGTTTACTATGTATGTATCTATATGTCTGTCTGATGATTATTTATGTATCAATATTTCTGTCTGTTGACTATTTATGTATCAGTGTTTCTATCTATTGACTATTTATGTATCAATGTTTCTGTCTGTTGACTATTTACGTATTAATGTTTCTGTCTGCTGACTATTTGTGTATCTATAATTTCTGTCTGTTGACTATTTTTGTATCAGTATTTCTGTCTGTTGACTGTTTAAGTATCTATATGTATGTCTGTTGACTATTTATGTATCTATATTATCAATATTTCTGTCTGTTGACTGTTTATGTATCAATGTCTTTGTCTTTTGACTATTTATGTATCAATGTTTCTGACTGTTGACTATTTATGTATCTATATTTCTGTCTGTTGGTTCTATGTGTATATATGTACGTTTGTTGACTATTGATTTGTCTGTTAGTCTGCTTATAAAATAAGGTACTTGTCTCTCCTCTTCAAACATTGATATCACGTCAGACTATATCAATATTCTCTGCCTACATTAACTCTACATGGGGCTAGCAGAATCATCGTTTTTACCAAAATTTATATAAAAACACCACTGTAAAAGCAGACGAAGTGCTTTGACACAGTTTTCCTACAACGACGTCGACAGCAGTGGTGACCCATGCTCCTTATGAAGCACAAAAGGAAGATGATAACAAAGACGATGCAGTAAGTCTGTATTCTGCCATTTCTGTTGTAGGAGGAAGAATTAAGAAAAGAGGCATTATCTATTCTGACAAAAAGTCAGAGTAACTCTTCGTGGAACAACGAACTGGAAGGAGGTAAGACAGTTGTGGATATGCCCGAGGAGAAGGAACGATTATCAGTGACGAGTGACCACTCCACCACCAGCGGTCACCTCAAGCCGAGCGCCCTCGAGCAAAAAAGGGTAAGTGCTATAATTCTGATTTATTAGACGGGCACATTGTTTCTTCTTGTTTGTTTGTCACCTTATTGCTGTAGCTTTTGTGTGGTGATAATTATAGCTACTGCTTTTGCGGTAACCGTTGTTAGTATCACAGACTGCTACCTATTCATCGTCTACACTAGACTTGTTTCCTAAGTGTCACTCCCGGGCCCAATACTCGGGAGCAAAGAAAATAATAACTTCACACTATAAAGAATGCACTTTGAGGAAACCAGCTTATAGTATTACAAGAAAGCCCTTGTTTTGAAAACCTAAGGGTACAGGAAATAGAGGAAGACGTAAACACATGGAGAAAGGAATTGAAGACAGCCATAAAAGGAATAAAGAAGACATGGATATACCTTGAAAGGATGTCACAATACAAAACGAAGACTTGGCGTGAGTTTGTTCAAGGCCAAGGCTCTATGAGGAGCTAGAGAAATGATGATTCAATCAGCGTGTCGTAATAGGTTACTAAGTATGGTTGTTTACGCAGCGCGTCATACAAATGACTGCATAAATAACTAATTAAAAGCAAAAATGCTTTGACGCAAGGTTCCTGGAACGGGAGCAACTGTAACGGTACGCCACATGCCCCTGTTGAAGCTAAGGATGACAATATCCCTAATTATGTCCACGAGAAAGTACTTCACGGTGGGAACGACTGTAAACATTCCATTGTTGTGTACAGGCACCATCATCATTATCAAAAGCCTCTTCTTCTTCTTCTTTCAAGTACTATATCTGGAGATTAAGGCAACCATGTATCCCCACAACTTTCTGGATGTGAGTCATTGGCAATGATTAAACCCATAAAAGCCAGCTCCAAAACTCAGAAATGAGGTATCTGAGGAAGGTGGTTGAAGTAACAAGAAGAGGCATGGTCCACAACCAGGCGATACTGCAAGGCCTCAAAACCCAGCCACTGCAGACTCAAGTAGAACAGTCCCAGCAACGTTAGTTTAGCCATGTCTGCAGAATGGAAGAAGATCGGCTACGACGACACGTATGGGAAACTAAGAGCCAGGGATCCAGACCTCCAGGAAGATCCAAAGTCCGCTGGGAGGACAATATTAGGCAATCTCTGAAAGCCTGAGGACAAGATTGGAACCAGACCAGGAGGAAGACAGCCGATAGGATCTCTAAACCTCACGGTAGAAGAGGGAGGATTAAGTAAGTAAGTAAGCCATATTTATCCTATAGCTAAAAACATTTGAATATATAAAGCACATAGCAGGTAAAATGAGCGTCCGATTAACAAAGTGGTTAGAGCACTGGTCTCTCGAGGCATAGGTGCCGGGTTCGATTAACGGTGTCGACATGCTCCAGTCTACCCAGCTGTAAATTGGTACCTGACGTTGCTCTTGTCAGGGAAGGAAACGGCATCGAGGAAGGGAACTGGTCACCCCACCTCTCAGTGCTGGACCTAATATAGTGGTCTCTAACACTTCACTCCCCTACGGCAGTATCTTCTATGGGACTACTACCTTTTTAGCAAATAACATTTGGCATCTCAAAATGGGGGGGCTTCTAGATATGTTATGCCGTTGCTTGTGAATTTTGTTTAGCGCAAATTTAGTATAGGTGAATTTTCGGATTGGCAGCATATAAAACTCAAAGTATTTCACACTACTTTTAAAGTCATCTTAATGCATTATATTATTTTATCACTACATCGTCGCTTGTGTCACTGCTGAATTTGTTGCGCACACGCGTATCAGTTGGGTGTGCCTGTATAGAACACGCATCTTTCGGTGCCAGCAGATTTCTGTATCATGAGATAAGCTCCATGTCATATTTGTTCAGCCTAGAAATGCATTTATCATAAAATTAACATCATCCGAAGATACGATGATGATGATGGTAATGATGTGGTGATGACGATGGTAATAGTGATGATGATGAGTAAGATGAGGATAATGATAAGTTAATTATTGTTATTATTACAGCGTGGCTTTAGTTCTGTTTTATTCCATCTCAAGTTTTGACCAAAATTGACCTGAGGTCATAAATCGACACAAAATAGTTTAATCTATAATCCTACACAATATCTCACTGTTAAGTTTGGATCATTTAGCAGAATGTCATTTTATCTTGGTATCTCTTTCTTGTCAACTACTAACCTAAAAACTTAGAACGCGTTTTTCTTAAAACAAACTTAAGTGAAGACGGAATAAAGCAGTACTACGGTGACGACAGGTTGTTCAAGAAGAACTGAACACTATCATAAATGTATTACTCAGTAACTAGGTTTCATACAAACACTGTAAGTTAATAAGGGGGCTGCTGTAAAACTAGTAAAGAAAGTAATAAATACATTAAAAAATAAAATGGTATGGAATCAGTTTTACTAATTAACGAATACAGGAAACACGATATACTGTACTTTAATTTGTAAAGCTGAGTCCATAAGAAATAACGTAAGACGACACAGGGAGAGAGACTCTGTGTTCGACAAAACGGCACAGCAGAAAATTAACAGCAAAGCTAAAGGAGAACACTTAAGACTTGAAGTTAGAACACCTAAGACTTGAAGTTATTGAGGAAAAAAAAATATCGCCTACGCAATGGCAGCTTGTACTTAGAGAATTGTAGGGCCCATCCCCGCCAGAACTTAAAACCCTTTTTCGTGTTTGAATAGTGGCATAACAAGTTACCGTTGATATATTACAACTGCTGTAATCTCTCTTCCGCCAACTCTCTTGCTGCTTCTCCCTTCGATTACCGCTTCCTTTCTGAACTCATGGTATACAGAAAACCATAACTAAGAATGCGAAAGAATAGTTTGACGAAATTCACATTTCACAAATCCACACTACAACACAGGGGAAATAATGTTTAAATGGGCAGAATAGAGCTGTGGGGATACACTACATGAAACTAAGATAACTAGAGTTGTCTTTCCTTAAGGCTATGGGCGCAGCTATAATGTGATATAGTTATTGTTAATAACCCAACTCTCAGGTTAGTGCTCATTTTTACGATGAAGGAAGTGAATTTTTTTTTTTTAACTGAAAAACACGTTTAACGCACTCACTTTCAAAAAATTAATTAATTAAATAAAAAAATCATACCTAAAACATTTAGGACCACTGCAGCTGAACGACTGTTCTTGTCAACAATAAAAGCGAATTCATCATCAGCTGCCATCTCCACAACGAAGGTTGGCTGTAATGGATCTCCAACGTTTTCTGTCTCTTGTCTTGGTGATGCACTCTGATAGACTCTTCCCTGTCCATCTCTTGATGTTATCTTCCCACTTATAGCGCTGTCTTCCCCTTGCACGTTTGCCTTCACCTCTCCCTTCTATTATGGTCTTCTGCAAGGTGTTGTGCCTTTTTATGTGGCCAAAGTATTTTAGCTGCCGAACTTTGATCTCCCTCATTAGTTCTCTTTTCATACCTAGATTTTCTAGGACCTCCTTATTTGTTGTCTTCTCTTTCCATGAGATACGCCCCATTCTTCTATATATCCACATTTCAAGAGCCTCAATTCTTTCTTCCAAATGCTTATATATCGTCCATGTTTCTGCCCCATACAGAAATGCAGAATATATATAACACTTTATGATTCTCAGTTTTAATTTGTGAGATAACTGTTTTGATGTCAGTATATGTTTCATGTTGTTGAATGGAGCCTTGGCCATTCCTATTCTCTTCTTGATTTCTGTTTCACATCTGCCATCTTCTGTTATTATATGACCAAGATATACGTAGCTCTTGACTTGTTCCAGAGTTTTCCCATTTACGCTTATCTTTAATGTGGGTTTATCGTCTGTTTTGCTAATTATCATAGTTTTTGTTTTCTCAATATTAATGTCGAGTCCATATTCGAATTGGACAAACCTAAAGACTAATTGATTTTCAGTGCGAGTGGTCTCGAGTAATTAGAAAGTTCTTACAAACTGTAATTCTGCAATGTTTCAGCTATAACAATTAAACATGTTGCTTTGTTAGTGTAATCTGGACGATAAATAACTGTACTGTTTTTGCTGCGTATGACAGCCATCTTAAACCTTTGCTGTGCTACAGACTGTCGTAAATTTATTTTGAGAGAAAAGAGTCGTAGAAATAGTGGTCCGGTTTAGAGTGGAAAATGATGATGGAAAGCTCAGTGATAGAAAATGTAGATATTAAATAGTTTCTTCACAGCGTGCTGGAGGAGAGTAAAGACAGACTTATTTACGACAAATCGTTTCTCTCAATCTTCTCTTTCACTCTCCTGGTCAAACAATTATTTGCCAGTTTTCCAGACACGCTTCTGCGCGCACACCGATTTGGTGTTTTTCACACACACAGACGATGTAGATACAAACTATATTAAACGAATAGGGGAAATGTTGGGCTGTGGGTATATCCAACACACAGAACTAAATGAGTTTATGTGATTTTATTCACTTTAAACATCAATCACTAACAAATATCAGGTATTACATAAATTATCATAAGTACACAAATGCAAATAACAAATTTGGGAGGGGTGAAGAAGATTGGTATCGACTAAGCCCTTCCCGCTTATTAGACAAAGATAAACCCAGTCCAGAGATAGATAATTTCAGGAACACGGGTACGTTAACCTAACATTGAAGTTAATTGCTCTGAAAGAGGTGTTACAAAGTTAGGTATAGGTGATAGAAAAAAAACCTGTTCTTCCCAGCTGTTCTTCTCTTTTCTAAGCAAATGGAAAGGAGGGGGTTTTTTAACAGAGTTAACCAATTAGCAACTCCCCCTTAAAGGAACAATGCAGGGAATACAGAAAAATTATATTACTAGTGTGACAGGGGCGCTAGGGGTACCTCACACCCAAGACCCGTGCACCAAGAAAATTTATAAAGGATCGTTTGACAGGGGTTGCAATTATTGGTTGCTTGCAACCCTCTCAGCAGCAGACTTAACAATTCAAGCAACCCAAAGCCTTATGCAGATCAACATTTAATTCTACCGAACAGAACCGAACACCAAACAAACAATCCAACAAACACCCAGTCAGTGTTCATAGACTGTGTGCTCAAGGCATTTACAGCTTGGCTCTTGTGTGTCTTCTTAGTCTGTTCTCACTGGGCGGCTCTCTCAAACATAGACCGGTTTCGCCGCTTGCTACCCCTTTTTATAAGCCCTGGCCTAACCACTCAATTTACTGCGCGCTCGCGTATTAATCTGCGCCACACAGATAACACACGCGATTATTGCTCCAGAATGCATGAAAACACAGATTTACACAACTAGAGCAAAAACACAACTAATATGTAGGCATATATTATGGCCTTGTAATAAATCTGCTCGAAGATAACGTGATCAAAAGGCACTAAACCACATAGACAATATGACTGCCCAGATGGGGCCAGTGCCTAGAACGACAGACCTCAAGATGGCGCTGTCACATATTCCCCGCCTGATTTTGTTGTCGTCCCGACAACTACACTAAATCAGGCTCCCCAGTCGTATTCTCCAAATCTGGAGGATCACCTTTTCCTTCACTTCGTCTCAGGTCATTGCCGGTGACTCTAATGCTCGGACTCGCTCTGTCCGTTCGTTGGATGATATATGGACCCCCTGTCATTGTGGGAGCACGAACTACAACGTACTCGTCTTCTGACCACATATCACGAATCTCGGATCTCTCAGCGTCGTGCATTCTCTTCTTCACCAATTCTCCGACCTGTAGTGGAGTAGAACACGACAGCTTGTCACATCTCTCTTTCCGGACTGCTGCAAAACTCTGCAACGGTGGCTCTGCTCTTACGTGCGCCCCTCGTAGCCTGGAAACGTGTCCTTCAACGAGTTTTAGATGAGTCTCCTCCTCTAAATGCCGACCACTTTTCCTGGCTCCCTTATGGTGACAGTTGCCACGGCCATCTCTTGGCTTGCACTGTGACGGCAATGTAGATGTGTTGGTACGCTTAGAGAGGGCGCTCTTTGATGGGCAAACCGATATCAAATGGTCCGGGGACCTACAATGGAAACATCGCTTAGGAAGCGGGCCCTGGGGACACTTGGCTGCCATGTGGTTCGAAAGGTCTCCACAGTTGAAGCATCTTATTTTCCTAGGCTTCCTTGGTGCCCTGGGTCGCCTCCTGCTACCCTTACATCCCTGGCCGCCTTTGACTTTCTTCCCTGCAATAAGCACCTCACACTCCGGTCGACCACCAACCCTCTTTATCTTTGAGCCATTCTGCTCCCCTTCTGTAACCTGACTCCCAGCCGCAGAGGGGTCTAGTTTAACGCCTGTGGACATCGATTCTGTACGTGGCCTAGTTCTCTGCATCTAAAACAACGAACTGTCCTGGTACGTCTCCCCTGCTCCTGAGACATCGCATCAATTTTAGCCTCTAATTGAGCCACCTGTGCTCTCAGCCGCTCTACTTCTGCGTTTAATGCATGCGTATCTGACACAGTCTCTGTTCTTGCCACTTCAACACTGGCAACACCAGCCCCCGAAGCTGCTTCGACACTGGCAACACCAGCCCCAGAAGTGGGCTCAGTCTCCAAAAACCGTAGGGCATAGTCCCTCACCGACGTGAACGATGCTGTTGGCTCCTTGATGATCATTTCCTTTGCAAGCTTTCTTAGTAGGTCATCTCTCAGACAAGCAGCAAACTGGTCACGAAGAAAGGATGGCGCCAAAGGAGTGACGTTGTTCTGCTTTTGTGCCCTTACAGCACTTTCAAACACCTCGTGAATGCGATGGGAGAATTCCCAAAGAGACTCCCTTGCACCTTGCCGGGTAGAGTAGAACGCGGCCATTACTTCTGGGATGCTCCGACGCTCCCCATACACCCTAAGAATGGAATGTAGCATTGCTTCTGGGTCACCGTCATCAGCCTGAATCCTCAGCTCCCTACGGACACTTGGGGTCACACTGTCAAGAATAACATCTGCCTGGTCCTCTTTACTCATCATCCCTACTCTCCAGGCAGCTCTCACCTCTCTGACATATTCCTCGGCCGTAGGACCCGTGCGCTCCCCAAAGCACCGCACCCTCTTGTGAGTAGGTACCACGATGTACTGCACTCGTTCTGGTTGACGATTTAGCCCTACTACAGGGTCATCCACCTCAGCCACATCTTCGTTATCAGTTCTACTAGCAGCGCGTGTGTTGCGTGCCGCCATCTTGTTGCTAGTAGAGTTGACTAGAAATCTTGACAAACTGGATGACCCGTCCCTCGCCTTGCACTGAACTGGGTGTTCTACTGTTTCGGCTGTTGCTGCTCTGATTGCTGAAGAGTTGCTTCACTGCGTGCTGTCTGTCAATCCTGCCGACGACGCCACTTGTGACAGGGGTGCTAGGGGTACCTCACACCCAAGACCCGTGCACCAAGAAAATTTATAAAGGATCGTTTGACAGGGGTTGCAATTATTGGTTGCTTGCAACCCTCTCAGCAGCAGACTTAACAATTCAAGCAACCCAAAGCCTTATGCAGATCAACATTTAATTCTACCGAACAGAACCGAACACCAAACAAACAATCCAACAAACACCCAGTCAGTGTTCATAGACTGTGTGCTCAAGGCATTTACAGCTTGGCTCTTGTGTGTCTTCTTAGTCTGTTCTCACTGGGCGGCTCTCTCAAACATAGACCGGTTTCGCCGCTTGCTACCCCTTTTTATAAGCCCTGGCCTAACCACTCAATTTACTGCGCGCTCGCGTATTAATCTGCGCCACACAGATAACACACGCGATTATTGCTCCAGAATGCATGAAAACACAGATTTACACAACTAGAGCAAAAACACAACTAATATGTAGGCATATATTATGGCCTTGTAATAAATCTGCTCGAAGATAACGTGATCAAAAGGCACTAAACCACATAGACAATATGACTGCCCAGATGGGGCCAGCGCCTAGAACGACAGACCTCAAGATGGCGCTGTCACACTAGGCAAGAAAGTTAACAACAGGTTTACAAAAGAAAACGATTAAATTTCCTGTCATTCATACACACGCGTGAGGATCCACACTCATATACTCACACACTTACCGAATGCAGCCTCAGACGATCCATAAAAAGTATATAAAAACAGCAAGTAATCTTTCGACATATGAACTGTCTAGTCCTTCGATGTCCCGCCCCAGATGTTTGCGAAGGTTTTGTTGGTAACAAATATTCTCACTTATCGCAAGACTTGAAGACTAAGAGTTCTCGTGTTTTTATTATATATATATAAAAGGAGTCTATGGGATGGTACTAACACAGTTCGGCACAGGGGTGAAAATGAAGTGGTCTCTTTTAATCCTCCGCTATGGTAAAATTCCTTCAATGTGTGATGATAGTTTTATTAAATCCAATTGAGGAAAAAACTAGGCTCATTCACAGTCAGGAAAATATGTACTCTCTCACAGTAAACAGTAAATATAATATCGCTACTGGCGATGAGTACCTTCCAGTTTATCTTGCAGGTTTGTAAGGGTAATTTGATGATTATTCTTTAAAATGTTCTTGGGTGGGCTTTATTTCATTTAATTCTGACAGCTAGGTCGCAAGGACCGCCACAAGATTATATTTTAAAAGAAATGTTTCTTCAATATGACTGGAAGTTTATAGGATGATTTCTTTATTTCTTTCTTTATTTAGCTGGGACCGCAGGTACGATCACTCTGTGTGAAAGAAAAAAAAAGACATGTAACATACCGAAAAATCAAGCGCGATAAATTTCCCGTTAAGCCTATAATACACTCGAGTATTTAATTATGTATTTAATAAACACTGCGCGAATTCTAGTGGTTAAAACACATCTATAAAACTAGGACTTAACTGAATTTATTAATTATAAATTCCTTCGCGACTTTAAAAGTTAATTTAAGCATCTATTATCTTTTGAAATAATATAATAGATAGATCATTATATTTACAACTGGAACTATTGAGATGGTTTAATTTAATAGATTTAAATTAACACAAAATCCATTGAAATAGAATGACTGAACTAGACCACTGATCACTTTACGCAATATATATTACCGCTTTGCACAGAAATAGAATTCACTGCAAATATAAATGAAAATCCATGGGATAATCTAGCAAGATTTCAAATATCGCTAGTGCTTCTATCAAGTTCTGGCCAGCGAATGATAACGTGTCTAGTCTTCATGGTCTATTTAGCTAAAATGGAATGTAAGTTGAGTGGGACATGATAAACTTGACAGCTTATTTGATCTCACGAACTTTTGGGGATCTGACCGCCAAATCAAGAGAAGAAACCGCACCCTGGTCTTCGTATCTCCGTTCGCTGCTGCCCGTTCTGCGATTGACACCGAGACGCGAAATTAGCGGCAAGCAACTGCGTCTCGTATCAGGGACCACTACTGTCTTTGATAACGCCGATAGTCTCCCCTAAAATCCCTCAGTTCGTCTCTTTGATCTTGGTCGCTGTGCCTGTTTGATTCTGGCGACGCCCCCCACTGGCCAAGTTAATTAAATAACTGCCTATGATTGTTCAAGAGATGTTAGTGGGCGTGATTTAATCTCTCCTTAAATCAATGCGATGACCAGAATCAACGATAGGTAAACTTTCCGCATATCAATCAGCAAACGTGTTTGCCCTCTGGGGAACAGTTTCATAGCTAATGAATCCACGTGAAAGAATAAACGTTTTTACAAGAAGTTACAACAAAGTTCAGGGTCAGCCGAGTTCGTCCATCACACAGACTTCCGCGCGCGTATGAACATATGCAACTACAAAATTATAGATATCCCTTCCCACCAGCCAAAACGCACTGCAGCCGTCACAGGAATATGCCAGTGTGAAGTATAACCGAAGATCAGGATGAAAGGAAATCGCTTATTGACTAATAGAGATTCTAAACCAGGATTACCAACAAGGCGACCTTTGGAAGCCGCAGTACTGACTGAAATTGTGAAAAGAGCCAACAGTAGTATGTCAATTATCATTCAGGCGGCGGCGCATGACTTTTATATAAGGAAATACTCCGATCGATTCAGGCTGCGGCGCATGACTTTTTATATAGTAATATATTAGTTCGATAATGGCGGGTGTTTGTTTGTTTATGTTTACATATGTTACAAGATTTAGTTATACATATATTTTACAACATATATTACAATATATATTACAAACTATTATATATAGGTAACAAAGAATTTAGTTAATAAATATATTTTATTTTTCAAATAACAAACATATAGGATCATATATTGGTAGTGTACAATATTTATATTAGCAATCAGCAGTAACACATATGAACATATATTGGCAAGAGGTGTGTACAGTATTATTCAAATAACACATAGGAGTACATATTGGAAGACGGGAGGTGTGTACAGTATTTTCAGGGTAACAAAGGGGTACATATTGAAAAGAGGCGTATTCTTTATTGGTAACCAACAGTAACAAAGGGTCTTTAATAAATATATCACAGTTATGTTCTAGGCTGTAGGCCAGAATATATATAGAGGTTGAGGAAGGGGTGTCGTCGTAAAAATAGGACAGAGAGGTGCGTGCACTGTGTGGTATGGTTTTGGGGGTGTATGTACCTAGGTATCTGTGTGCGTATGCATGTGTGGTATAGTTTTTGTCTGGTGTTGCGTACATAGTGGAAGAGATTTTTTTTAGATGTTGAGGTGGGATGTGGTGACATTGTCGGGATGTACCTGTCTCTTGATGTAGAAATAAGACAGAGAGTTGCGGTGTTGTTCGTATGTATAGATGGCGAAGTTGCGGGTTCTGAAACCGACATTTTTCCCGCCCTGCGCTTGTTGCGTGTTGAGTACTTCTAAAAAGGTGTTTTTGTCTATGGTGTTATGTTGTTTGCTCAGTCCTTTAGTCGTGGTTTTGTCGTAATTACCAAAACAATGGTACGTTTTGCTACAGAGGAAAATCATCCCACTGCCCTCGTATTCTAATTTTAAAAGGCCCGAGTTACTACGGGGGTTTTTTGAAGCGAGTGGAGCTTTTTTGTGCTGGCGGGGGTGATGACGCATGGTTGTAGATGGCGGTTGTGATTATTTTTGTGTGTAGGTATTTTAATTGTTGTGTGTTGTTGTATTGTATGTTGGTGTGTTTGTTTATACAATATTTATACATATATTTTACAAACATTTATTTATACAACATAGATAACAAAGGTTTATAAATATAAGTATATAGTTAATGATCTCTTTTAAAAGAATACTTGAGTTAAAGAGGAATATATAAAAATCGATAATGGTGGCGTAGGTTACTAAGGGGGTTTTTGAAGCAAGTGGAGCCTTTTTGTGCTGGCGGGGGTGACGACGCATGTGTGTGTTGGTGGTGATGACTCATGGGTGTGTGTTGGGGTGTAGCGTCGGAGTAAGACAAGGTATAAGCGGTGCGGTGTGGGTGGTATTGGTTTTGGTTTGTCTGGTGTGTTGTGTGTTGTATTGTGCTGGTAGTGTATTGTTTCTTCATACAATATATACATATATACATACAATATATACAACAGACATAAAAATCGATAAAAGCCTGCAATATTGAGATAAAGAGGGAAATATAAAAAATCGATATAGTCGCTTATGTATGAGTTTTATAGAGGAAACTGACTAATGCGCGTGTCTGTGGTGTTGATGTTTGAGGGCGCGGGCGGTATGGCTTTTGGTCTTGTCTGGTAATTTTGAGTGTAGGTATTGTAATTGTTGTGTGGTGTGGTGTAATTGGTGGGTGTGCGTTTTTGTGTGCTGTTGTATTGTGTATGATTCGGCATTGTGTTGTGTTGTCTTTTTATACAGTATTTATACAATACATATTTTACAACATATATTAATACGTATACACACAATATTATACATACAATATTTATACATCATAGATAACAAAGATTTTTTAATTGTAATAAATGTGTTTAATTCTTTTAAAAGAAGACGAAATATCAAGCTAAAGCTGTAGGTTCAGACGCTTCTTTGCCGTTTCGGTGGTGGTAGTAGATTAAAGACAGCATCCGAGTGATTGTCTATGGTGGGAGCAGACGTACAAGGGGTGGTAGGACACCAACCTGGTTCTGGGAATATTGGTTGATAACAACTGGAGTTGATGTACTGGTCAAACGTGTTATTGGTTCAAGCAGTAGGACAGGTATCTGTGTTTTGGTAACTGTAGTCGGTCAAATTCGGCGAGGATTTCGCCCTGTAAAGCCAACAAATGTTCAAATTCAGGGCGAGTCAACGCAATGGCTGACTTAACACCACGTGCATCACACATACCTTGTGTATATCATCAATGAAAAACTCTCTCTGGCCACAGAAATTGCTAATCTCATTAACAAAGCTGCAGCTACCTTTGCCTGCCTCACATCACGCGTTTGGGGAAACTCCAAACTCGCAACGATGACCAAAGCTGTAATATATAACGCCTGTATCATCAGCTTACTTCTATATGGCAGTGACACCTGAACAATCTATGCTAAGCAAGAAAGAATGCTCAATACCTTCCATCTACCGTGTCTGCGCATCCTCCTTGGGATTTCGTCGAAAGATAAAGTGCCAAATGTCGAGGTGTTTTCACGTGCTGGCCTTCAAAGACTGTATACCCGGCTGAGACAGGAAAGCCTACGCTGGCTTGATCATATCCGCCGCATGAAAGATGGTCGCCTTTGCAGAGATGTTTGGCGACTAGCAGAAATATTTTAAGAAATATTTGACAACTGGCAAAACGTTTGAAGAAATATTTGACAAGGGGAAAAAAATTTGAAGAAATATTTGACAACTGGCAAAACGTTTGAAGAAATATTTGACAACTGGACGAAATTTTTTGTCAGCTGCAAGCCTTATTTGCATAAATATTTGACAACTGTAAGAAATATTTGACAAGTGGACAAAACAAAGTCGAAGAAATATTTGACAACTGGCAAAACGTTTGAAGAAATATTTGCCACCTGGAAGAAATATTTGACAACTGGCAAAACGTTTGACGAAATATTTGACAAGTGGAAAAAAAAATTTGGAGAAATATTTGCCACATGTCAGAAACGTTTGACAACTAAGAAATATTCGACAAGCGGGGAAAAAGTTGAAGAAATATTTGTCACCTGGAAGAAAAAATTTGCCAGCTACAACAATTATTTGGCTTGTCAAGTACTGACAACAGGAAAAAATATATTTAATGAGAAAATATTTAAAGTTTGGAAAACGCCAAGAAATATTAAAAGACGTGTTTGACATCTGATCTATTTACCTACAGATTGGACCCTTTGCGCAAAACTGGGAAAATTTTATGGACCCTCTTTGTTGCTTGGAAGAAAAAATTTTCACTAAAGTTTGAAACTTGCAGGACAAAAAAGTAGATATCCGTTTGATAACTGGAACAAATACTTAGTTACATTTATTTAATGTACTAAATTTCCGTGGTCGCCGCATGTTTGAAAAGCTTGGGAGATAATATAAAACCTATCACCAGATGTCGCACGTGGGAAAAAAGTGAAACCTTAAGTCACGGGGGTTCGAACACACGACCAAAGGAATGGTTCTTTTATAAATTTCTACTATTGGTCTCTTGTGTTTTGAGCTTGTCTGCAATGAAGTGACCAGAAATAAGTAGCAGAGTTAGTCTTACAAAGGTAAAATGTAAGTCTTACACAGGTAAATCCCATTGCAGATAGGCTTTTTCGTCTACCAATACGCAAAATTCTGCATGTTAGAATTTTATTACGTTTTTCTAGATAGCTATATTTAGCACTGACGTCACCCTCTATGCTAACGGAATTTTATAAACGATGAATGTTTTTCTCGCGCCGTTTTGCGCCGACGATCGATCGCGTTTCTTACTAGTGAGGGTAAAAGCACGTGCGTGTTTGAACTTTATTAAATGGATGAAAATGTCGTCGACATTGTTACTGTTGCAGCCTGTACAGCCACACTAAGGGGTGTCTGGTTGACGCCATAATCTAGTCTGCATATGGCATATATCTCTACGGCGCCTCGTTGTGTTCAATAAACTGTCTATTTGGCATTGTTCAGCCTGGCCTTTGCTAGTATTTCTTATGTGGAGAATGCGGCTGTGTGCGGGGTCACTTACATACCACTAGCTAGCCATTGGGGTGAGTAGACTTATTACTCATGCTATAATATAAATAATAAAAAAACTACCCCGTGGCCCAGAGCCCGTATCATTATGTAATAACATCCCCCCAACAAACGGAAATTCCCTGTCAAATTTTTACATCACAAGAATAGCTGCCACCGATAATTACAAAAACGTCACCTCTCACCACCCTCTATTATCAATACCTGCACGCCAACACAACACAAAAAACCAACATCAACACCACCACACCACGATCATTGTCATCTTCCTCTATAAAATGTATCCCTTTTTTATATTTTCCTCTTTATTCTATAGCGGACAGGAAAAAGGAAATTCACTTAGTGCTTGCTTATAAAAATTCCTTCTTCTCAAGTCAAGCAGCAACATAGTTGCATGAAGGTTTTGGAACAAATCGGTTGTTATATTCATGTAAAAGGGTAAAAGCACAACTTCTTCCAATAAAAAATATTAAAGCTATGTCTAAATCAGCTTGTTGTTTGTAACAAGGCGACAACACATCCACACAGATAACAACGTTCTGATGAGATCACTTTTGGCTAGTGTACCTGTTGTGTGCTTTTCTGGCCATATAACTGTAGAGGTGTAAACGTGTTACATGGGCTGTGAAGGTGTTGAATGAATGGACTGTGTCCGTCCAAGCGTAACAGATGTCCGAGACACAAATAGTACAGGCTCAGTCTTGCCACCGTAAATGTAGGTTTAAATCTTGGGAATGTCCAGTACAGCGTAGAAACAATTCTAAGTCACACAGGTTGGCATAATTAGATACAGGCCCTGGTTGGCCGCAACAATGCTGGCATTCATTTGGATGACTTGAAAGTGTTGAGGTGTAATGAATACAGTGTGTGAGTAGATCTCAATGTATGCGAATGCGTGTATGGAAGTTCGTGGAAGATAGGCATCAAAATGACATCACACTTGTAGTAGTAATTACACATAGTAATTCATAGAGTTCTTTGTAACACCTCTGACGTTTGATAGACTTTATTACATCACAACACCAGGTACGCCGACTTCAACATAAATAGTCATACAATCCAGGACATAGCATGAATAAACATAGTTCATCAGACAGCCGTGCAAGTACATAATAAAGCTGACTTCACACAATTCCACCTCCGTCAGCTACAGCTTAATACAGTAAATATGTGAGTTTACACAACTCCTTCCTGACATCAGTAAGTCAAATATATATCTATGGGTCTACAGCCGGCCACGCAACATGGCGGGCTTTTCTTGATATGATGGTCTCTGTGATATTCCTATAACAAACAGGATTGAGTTCGACCTGGTTGAATGGCATCACCGCAGATAGCGGAATAGCACTTATAAAGTTCTACGGGCATGCACCAGCCCAGTGCATATAATATTAGAATACTTCGTGAGCTCCATTACCTGTATTCATGAATGAGCTCTCTCCCGCCCAAGGGAAAATCATTAGCTGGCTACAAAAAGTCATACATATTCCAGCAAAACAATGAAACTGTTTAAAGGGTAAATTACCTTAATGTCCCTTTAGAATACACATCACTAATCACTCGCCTCCAAGGCGTAATCAGAATATAACATTGGGGAACACAATTAAACCATCTTGGTCGAACACTCACAGGACCTTCCCCAAAACCATCTTGACCCGTTCAAAACTCCACCCCGACCCCTAACACAGGATGTCTTAAAATTGCGCCAGATTCTTTTGCGCATGTCTCATGACCCTCGACCTTTGAGTTAAACTCAGATAGGTGAACATCGATTCTAACATTAGACGCTGGGTTAACAGACAAGTGGAACAACCCCTACTGTCAACTACTATCCCAGAAAAACATGAGTACCTTCCCTTAGAACAGGAAACTATTACATTAAAGTCTCCACAATTAAATAGGTACATTATAACATATTATAGATTCAGCAAACTGATTGCAACAGTACCTGTGCCTAAACTTTCATGAAATACACAAAAATCTCCTGTTATTGATTAAGAATACACTACCTCCACAATAATTGGTCAATCTACACAAGTCTGTGGTATGGCCTCTTTAACAGCGACAGTGAAAAATCAACATATAATCGCTCCTGTAAAGATTTTTTTTTTTGGCCGTGTGATGTTATGCGCGCATGCGCATTCGCCCTCTGTGTATATTCAGCGTCGAGATGGCCCTAAATATTATAGAAATAATGGCTTAACAAAACTATTTAAAACACTACAGATAACCAATAGTGATTTTACACTGTGAAAAGGACTATCAAACTAAGAAAGCTATCACCAATTAGTTGTAATTCTCATCAATACCTACACACAAAAACCACCAGACAAACACACTTTTTTTGGCGGTTCTCACTACACAACAAACGCGGGGCGGGAAAAATGTACTAATGGTCTCAATAAACATCACAATAAGCAAGTCTTTTAGCTATACTCACCCAACAACGGAAATTCCCTGTCCTATTTTTACATCACAAGACAGGCACACACCGCCAATGTCCCCCCTTCATAATAATATAATTTTATATATAAACACTTATTGCGCCTCTGTGCTTATAAATTACCTCACTTTGTGTACATTTGTATCCTCTCCACTTACAATACCAGCACACAGAAAAAAATTTTTTTCACATCGACAACGCGTCAACTATCGATTAGTTTTTTGACTAATCAGATCCTGGCTAGCGCGCAACAAGTCTGAACACGTTTCAAAAACCAGATTAAACTAGTTTTCCTTGATATAAATAGACACTAGGGAGACCAACGCCCAGACACTCACGTTCACAACGCACTGAAGATGACTGCACCTGCCACTGTTCCCACCAATTGGGTGTATACGCGTAGAAATGATGAAATGCTTAAACCGTTGGCTAGTGGGTTGAAGGCCGCTTCAGTACGTTTTTACCGAGGCCAACATTTACTACACGTGCGAAAATACTTTGGTGAATCACATCTAAAGTTTCCTACCAAAGCCGCCATTACGTTGACTCGCCCTGAATTTGAACATTTGTTGGCTTTACAGGGCGAAATCCTCGCCGAATTTGACCGACTACAGTTACCAAACACAGATACTTGTCCTACTGTTTGTACCAGTAACACGTTTGACCAGTACATCAACTCCAGTTGTTATCAACCAATATTCCCAGAACCAGGTTGGTGTCCTACCACCCCTTGTACGTCAGCTCCCACCATAGTATTGTGTGTATACGTATTAATATATGTTGTAAAATATGTATTGTATAAATATTGTATAAAAAGACAACACAACACAATGCCGAATCATACACAATACAACAGCACACAAAAACGCACACCCACCAATTACACCACACCACACAACAATTACAATACCTACACACAAAATTACCAGACAAGACCAAAAGCCATACCGCCCGCGCCCTCAAACATCAACACCACAGACACGCGCATTAGTCAGTTTCCTCTATAAAACTCATACATAAGCGACTATATCGATTTTTTTTATATTTCCCTCTTTATCTCAATATTGCAGGCTTTTATCGATTTTTATGTCTGTTGTATATATTGTATGTATATATGTATATATTGTATGAAGAAACAATACACTACCAGCACAATACAACACACAACACACCAGACAAACCAAAACCAATACCACCCACACCGCACCGCTTATACCTTGTCTTACTCCGACGCTACACCCCAACACACAGCCATGAGTCATCACCGCCAACACACACATGCGTCGTCACCCCCGCCAGCACAAAAAGGCTCCACTTGCTTCAAAAACCCCCTTAGTAACCTACGCCACCATTATCGATTTTTATATTTTCCTCTTTAACTCAAGTATTCTTTTAAAAGAGATCATTAACTATATACTTCGATTTATAAACCTTTGTTATCTATGTTGTATAAATAAATGTTTGTAAAATATATGTATAAATATTGTATAAACAAACACACCAACATACAATACAACAACACACAACAATTAAAATATCTACACACATAAATAATCACAACCGCCACCTACAACCATGCGTCATTACCCCCGCCAGCACAAAAAGGCTCCACTCGCTTCAAAAACCCCCTTAGTAACTCGGGCCTTTCAAAATTAGAATACGAGGGCAGTGGGATGATTTCCCTCTGTAGGAAAACGTACCACTGTTTTGGTAATTACGACAAAACCACGACTAAAGGACTGAGCAAACAACATAACACCATAGACAAAAACACCTTTTTAGAAGTACTCAACACGCAACAAGCGCAGGGCGGGAAAAATGTCGGTTTCAGAACCCGCAACTCCGCCATCTATACATACGAACAACACCGCAACTCTCTGTCTTATTTCTACATCAAGAGACAGGTACATCCCGACAATGTCACCACATCCCCCCTCAACATCTAAAAAAATCTCTTCCACTATGTACGCAACACCAGTGTCGTAGATTTGTGATAGGGGAATTAAGACTTGGGGTGGTCCCTTCTGAATAGATTTGAATAAGTGATGGTCACAGTGAGAGATGATAATAGAAATAGATTTCCACGAGTGAGATTGTAGAAATTTATAGAGGCTGTCCCGGAAATCGAGAATCTTCTCTCTTTCCGCCTATCTTCTACAATAGACCCAGAGGAGTCAGACAGTCTATTAAAAAAATACATATTTTAATATATATTACCACTCACGTGCACACACACAATTAACAATATGTATACGCACACACGTGGGAAAACTATAACAATGATTATACAGATAATTTTTGGAACGAGCTGACCAACGCACTGGAATAAGTTTATGAGTAGTTTATTTTATCAGAATAAACTTCTCTCACAACATATAAAATTACATCATATTATATACAGAAAGTCATAAAAAAATCAAGGTATTGCTATAAGGATGATAGACCCGTTAGTATGATCTTTTCCCTCGATGTTTAGCCCACAGTCCCGTTAGAAGGAAAGATGATAGCCCCAAAGAGTCACAGATACATATGATTGAGTCTAAGATTTTTTCCCCTTTTAAGGTATGCACAGACTTGATACTCTGATCTATTTAAGAGGAAATATTGTTAGCACAATAACCCTTGCATAAGAAATCCAGACAGAAAAAAAATGGGTGCCAAAAATACAACAGTAAAGAAACACTCTGACCTGCGTTCACTCTATTCATTCAGCCGTGGCCACGTGTTCTCTTTCGTACTTACAGCTTTGATGACAGCATCGGGAAAACATAATTTTAGGACATTCACATACAGTATCGTCGAAAACGGTCTTGACCAAGAAATCCCAGTTCCAAAAAGACGGGTTGAATTCTCTGCTCCAGGGAACGACTCCTTGGGTGTTCTTACTTTTCGGATGTCTGTTTAAGTCACATTAAAATTTTGTCCCGGCACGAACACTAACAACGAGCACAGTGTCAAATGATTTGGTTCTAGAAATGAGGAATGTCAGGTCGGTGTCTTCTTTCAGTATAGGAATTTAGTTGGTCACACCACCGCTTATCAACAGTGTCGGAAAAAAATTTTATTGATTGTAATATCTTACTTGCCACAAAGGCTAAAAATGTACTAGAGAGTTTGTGCAGAAATAATATCTGGCGCAAAGGCACAGTATAAGCATTTAGTCTTTAATAAAACCGTTAGTGAGAGTTGTACTCTGTCTATGTATTGAAGGCACACGCCCTGTCAGACAGGTGTTACTTGAAAACCCACGTGGTTAAAGATATAAAATGTTTATGTTTCTCACAGGTATGTCTCTGTACTAAACGCCGGCAAAGTTGGGTTACCCCAGTATTCACTGAATAAAGAAAAAAAAACAAATATGAAATATTTTACATATTATGTACTAGATATAACTTACATTTAGAACTGCAAGCGTAGAGCTTGATTTGACGTTTAAACTTTCCCGTGAAATACGTTATATATAAAAATCAATCATCATGAATTAGGAACACATACGTATTCCATCAACACTCATGAGGCATCTAGCATTTATAAGTTAGTTTAGAAAAATTATTCTCGTCTGATTATTTAGCAGTTAAATTAAATTCATTAAAGCTACATGATTTACAAGCTAGAAATTATAATTTATTCTGTTTTTCCACTGTAACTCATCAGCTAGAGAATATAACAGACTTATAAATTATTCACTCTGCACAAAAGAAACTAGTGAAATAAAATAAGCGATTCAACCCTTAATCACTCACAAAATATTAGATACTTAATATAATATTTACCTCAACACAGAACTACGGTATCACAACGAAACTAAGTGTTTCACTTCTAAGTTTAAGTATCTAGAACGAAGTGACCACGTCTACTGCAAAAGGAGAATGAGTGAATATTCTAAGCTACTGCTGTAGATATCTGAAAATAGACAAAGGCCGCGCGCTAATTTCCAAACCCGAAAAAGCGCCGGTCTCTCCCCTTCACTCTCTCTAACACCTCCCATTAACTAGACGCATGCCATAACTGACACTTCTCGTCTTCACGCCTCACGCTGACCAGGGCTCTTCTGAGCGAATGCGTGATGGCAGTTATCACACCTGACACTGCGAAATCTTCCGTAGGAGCTTGGTGTCAGATTGAAAATACCAGACCATCCGTCTCGTTCTTCGCCTGGCAGATGTCGGTTTTCGTACCTCACCTAGGCACTCAGCCAACGAAACTCGCGTGTCAGCTGAAAATGCAAGACGATACTGTCTGCTCCTATGTCTGAGTATGAAACATAATCACACATCTCGTCCACTGACATCTACGAAATAGAATGCGTTCGCAGTAAGAGAAAGAAACAGGTAAACGTTAGAATGGGAAAGAAATATTTTTTCGCAAACAAACGAATGCGAAAAATACAGGAAAGGATAAAGAGTGATAATAAAATAGAGGACACGGGTGGAAGAAAGGAAGAATATATAGAAAATTTAATGATCATAAAACTATCTGTGACAACCAGAAAAAAACCATACCACACATGCGCACGCACACAGATACCTAGGTATATACACCCCCAAAACCATACCACACACGTGCACGCACCTCTCTGTCCTATTTTTACGACGACACGACGATACCCCTCCCTCAACCTCTATATATATTCTGGCCTGCAGCCTAGAACATAACTGTGATATATTTATTAAAGACCCTTTGTTACTGTTGGTTACCAATAAAGAATACGCCTCTTTCCAATATGTACCCCTTTGTTACCCTTAAAATGCTGTACACACCTCCCGTCTTCCAATATGTACTCCTATGTGTTATTTGAATAATACTTTACACACCTCTTGCTAATATATGTTCATATGTGTTACTGCTGATTGCTAATATAAATATTGTACACTACCAATATATGATCCTATATGTTTGTTATTTGAAAAATAAAATATATTTATTAACTAAATTCTTTGTTACCTATATATAATTGTTTGTAATATATATTGTAATATATGTTGTAAAATATATGTATAACTAAATATTATAACATATGTAAACATAAACAAACAAACACCCGCCATTATCGAACTAATATATTACTATATAAAAAGTCATGCGCCGCCGCCTGAATCGATAGGAGTATTTCCTTATATAAAAGTCATGCGCCGCCGCCTGAATGATAATCGTAAAGAACATGACATACTACTGCCAACCATGTTTTTTCTTTCCTTTGCAAAAGGAAACAACAAAGAGCCAGGGATCCAGACCTCCAGGACGACCCAGAGTCCGCTGGGAGGACAACATTAGACAATCTTTGAAGGGCCGAGGACTAGAATGGAACCAGGCCAGGAAGAAGACAGCTGATAGAATGGTCTGGCGCTCTCTCTTCCAAACCTCTACACCTCACGGTAGAAGGGGAACGACTAAGTAAGTAAGTAAGCAAAAGAAAAAAAATATGTATACACTATCATATGTAAAAATAATAATAATCTCCTCTTAAAAATGAGCCCCAACGATATCTCACCTCCCTGGTTATATTTTGCAGCATTTCTATAGTAAAAAGGTAAAATAATTGGTTGTCATATATTCAGTGCTGTTGAGCAAAATGTTTATATGATTTCAGATGCTCTTAACCTTTTTCTCTGCCATGAATCCCCATGATTGTCAAGTCAAGGCTACAGACCCCTTCTTATAAAACGTACATAAAAGCATAATTAACATTTTACATATAAATAATGCATGTTAATACAAAAACTAATCACTGAGCTTACATATTGTCAATATGAAATTTAAAAACAAAGAATATACTCGTGAGTGTATATATATTCACATCGAAAATCTATGATAATTTCACGATTATAATTGCATATTTAATGGTCTTATAAATTTTTAATCAAGTTTTGGTTTGGTTTGGTTTTTGAGCCCCGGCACTTGAAAACTGGTGTCTTGTGTGTGCAAGGGATACCCGGTTCAACCCCACGTGGGTTATAATTTGGGTATATAGTGTTCACCATTCCATATAGTGTATTCCCTAGAATCCATTCATGAAACTCCCAAGACGCAGGTGGACCACAGATTAAGAAACCCTGTAGAATACTTGTCATTTAAAACTGAAGCCACCTTCTCCTTTTTTCCCGTTAACCGAGCCTACACTAACGTGTTTTCTTTGTACACGTTTCTTCCAGTGCGATTATTCATTCACCGCCTTGATGACCTTAACAATGCTCGATCTTTGAAGTGCTGGAAAAAGAATATCAAACGTTAAGCTAATCGAGTTGTCTGGTACTGGTGGTTAATTGGTGATTACACTGCAATCAGAATGACATTTTGCTGCTCAATTTTATGGCTTCTCCAGGGGTGATGCGCTGTTGGCGCTGAACGATTGGAAGGTGTTGGATCGATGCGAATGTATATAAAGGGACACTAGAAGCAAGTGGAGTGAAAAAGGCGAAATTTATTTCCGTCCATGAATTTTTGAGCGTCTGTTAGGTAGAGGGGTTACACCACTAGCCTCTCGCTGCAATGTTACCAGGTTCAAAACCCAGCTATAAATTGGTATCTGACTGAGCTCCTGAGTCAAGGCAGCGAAGAAGGGAACTGATCACCCCACCTTATAAAGCTGGACTTAGTATAGTAACATCTGTAACACCTCACTCCCTTATGGCATATACTGCTATGAGAACACCTTTATCTTACTACCACCAAGTATAGTAACATCTGTAACACCTCACTCCCTTATGGCATATACTGCTATGAGAACACCTTTATCTTACTACCACCAAGTATAGTAACATCTGTAACACCTCACTCCCTTATGGCATATACTGCTATGAGAACACCTTTATCTTACTACCACCAAGTATAGTAACATCAGTAACACCTCACTCCCTTATGGCATATACTGCTATGAGAACACCTTTATCTTACTACCACCAAGTATAGTAACATCAGTAACACCACACTGCCTTATGGCATATACTGCTATGAGAACACCTTTATCTTACTACCACCAAGTATAGTAACATCTGTAACACTTCACTCCCTTATGGCATATACTGCTATGAGAACACCTTTATCTTACTACCACCAAGTATAGTAACATCTGTAACACCACACTGCCTTATGGCATATACTGCTATGAGAACACCTTTATCTTACTACCACCAAGTATAGTAACATCTGTAACACTTCACTGCCTTATGGCATATACTGCTATGAGAACACCTTTATCTTACTACCACCAAGTATAGTAACATTTGTAACACTTCACTCCCTTATGGCATATACTGCTATGAGAACACCTTTATCTTACTACCACCAAGTGTAGTAACATCTGTAACACCACACTGCCTTATGGCATATACTGCTATGAGAACACCTTTATCTTACTACCACCAAGTATAGTAACATCTGTAACACCACACTCCCTTATGGCATATACTGCTATGAGAACACCTTTATCTTACTACCACCAAGTATAGTAACATCTGTAACACTTCACTCCCTTATGGCATATACTGCTATGAGAACACCTTTATCTTACTACCACCAAGTATAGTAACATCTGTAACACCACACTCCCTTATGGCATATACTGCTATGAGAACACCTTTATCTTACTACCACCAAGTATAGTAACATCTGTAACACCACACTCCCTTATGGCATATACTGCTATGAGAACACCTTTATCTTACTACCACCAAGTATAGTAACATCTGTAACACCACACTCCCTTATGGCATATACTGCTATGAGAACACCTTTATCTTACTACCACCAAGTATAGTAACATCTGTAACACCTCACTCCCTTATGGCATATACTGCTATGAGAACACCTTTATCTTACTACCACCAAGTATAGTAACATCTGTAACACCACACTGCCTTATGGCATATACTGCTATGAGAACACCTTTATCTTACTACCACCAAGTATAGTAACATCTGTAACACCACACTCCCTTATGGCATATACTGCTATGAGAACACCTTTATCTTACTACCACCAAGTATAGTAACATCTGTAACACCACACTCCCTTATGGCATATACTGCTATGAGAACACCTTTATCTTACTACCACCAAGTATAGTAACATCTGTAACACCACACTCCCTTATGGCATATACTGCTATGAGAACACCTTTATCTTACTACCACCAAGTATAGTAACATCTGTAACACCACACTCCCTTATGGCATATACTGCTATGAGAACACCTTTATCTTACTACCACCAAGTATAGTAACATCTGTAACACCTCCCTCCCTTATGGCATATACTGCTATGAGAACACCTTTATCTTACTACCACCAAGTATAGTAACATCTGTAACACCACACTGCCTTATGGCATATACTGCTATGAGAACACCTTTATCTTACTACCACCAAGTATAGTAACATCTGTAACACCACACTCCCTTATGGCATATACTGCTATGAGAACACCTTTATCTTACTACCACCAAGTATAGTAACATCTGTAACACCACACTCCCTTATGGCATATACTGCTATGAAAACACCTTTATCTTACTACCACCAAGTATAGTAACATCTGTAACACCTCACTCCCTTATGGCATATACTGCTATGAGAACACCTTTATCTTACTACCACCAAGTATAGTAACATCTGTAACACCACACTGCCTTATGGCATATACTGCTATGAGAACACCTTTATCTTACTACCACCAAGTATAGTAACATCTGTAACACCACACTGCCTTATGGCATATACTGCTATGAGAACACCTTTATCTCACTACCACCAAGTATAGTAACATCTGTAACACCACACTCCCTTATGGCATATACTGCTATGAGAACACCTTTATCTTACTACCACCAAGTATAGTAACATCTGTAACAACACACTCCCTTATGGCATATACTGCTATGAGAACACCTTTATCTTACTACCACCAAGTATAGTAACATCTGTAACACCACACTCCCTTATGGCATATACTGCTATGAGAACACCTTTATCTTACTACCACCAAGTATAGTAACATCTGTAACACCTCATTCCCTTATGGCATATACTGCTATGAGAACACCTTTATCTTACTACCACCAAGTATAGTAACATCTGTAACACCTCACTCCCTTATGGCATATACTGCTATGAGAACACCTTTATCTTACTACCACCAAGTATAGTAACATCAGTAACACCTCACTCCCTTATGGCATATACTGCTATGAGAACACCTTTATCTTACTACCACCAAGTATAGTAACATCAGTAACACCACACTGCCTTATGGCATATACTGCTATGAGAACACCTTTATCTTACTACCACCAAGTATAGTAACATCTGTAACACTTCACTCCCTTATGGCATATACTGCTATGAGAACACCTTTATCTTACTACCACCAAGTATAGTAACATCTGTAACACCACACTGCCTTATGGCATATACTGCTATGAGAACACCTTTATCTTACTACCACCAAGTATAGTAACATCTGTAACACTTCACTCCCTTATGGCATATACTGCTATGAGAACACCTTTATCTTACTACCACCAAGTATAGTAACATCTGTAACACCACACTGCCTTATGGCATATACTGCTATGAGAACACCTTTATCTTACTACCACCAAGTATAGTAACATCTGTAACACTTCACTCCCTTATGGCATATACTGCTATGAGAACACCTTTATCTTACTACCACCAAGTATAGTAACATCTGTAACACCACACTCCCTTATGGCATATACTGCTATGAGAACACCTTTATCTTACTACCACCAAGTATAGTAACATCTGTAACACCACACTCCCTTATGGCATATACTGCTATGAGAACACCTTTATCTTACTACCACCAAGTATAGTAACATCTGTAACACTTCACTCCCTTATGGCATATACTGCTATGAGAACACCTTTATCTTACTACCACCAAGTATAGTAACATCTGTAACACCACACTCCCTTATGGCATATACTGCTATGAGAACACCTTTATCTTACTACCACCAAGTATAGTAACATCTGTAACACCACACTCCCTTATGGCATATACTGCTATGAGAACACCTTTATCTTACTACCACCAAGTATAGTAACATCTGTAACACCACACTCCCTTATGGCATATACTGCTATGAGAACACCTTTATCTTACTACCACCAAGTATAGTAACATCTGTAACACCTCACTCCCTTATGGCATATACTGCTATGAGAACACCTTTATCTTACTACCACCAAGTATAGTAACATCTGTAACACCACACTGCCTTATGGCATATACTGCTATGAGAACACCTTTATCTTACTACCACCAAGTATAGTAACATCTTTAACACCACACTCCCTTATGGCATATACTGCTATGAGAACACCTTTATCTTACTACCACCAAGTATAGTAACATCTGTAACACCACACTCCCTTATGGCATATACTGCTATGAGAACACCTTTATCTTACTACCACCAAGTATAGTAACATCTGTAACACCACACTCCCTTATGGCATATACTGCTATGAGAACACCTTTATCTTACTACCACCAAGTATAGTAACATCTGTAACACCTCACTCCCTTATGGCATATACTGCTATGAGAACACCTTTATCTTACTACCACCAAGTATAGTAACATCTGTAACACCACACTGCCTTATGGCATATACTGCTATGAGAACACCTTTATCTTACTACCACCAAGTATAGTAACATCTGTAACACCACACTCCCTTATGGCATATACTGCTATGAGAACACCTTTATCTTACTACCACCAAGTATAGTAACATCTGTAACACCACACTCCCTTATGGCATATACTGCTATGAGAACACCTTTATCTTACTACCACCAAGTATAGTAACATCTGTAACACCACACTCCCTTATGGCATATACTGCTATGAGAACACCTTTATCTTACTACCACCAAGTATAGTAACATCTGTAACACCACACTCCCTTATGGCATATACTGCTATGAGAACACCTTTATCTTACTACCACCAAGTATAGTAACATCTGTAACACCACACTCCCTTATGGCATATACTGCTATGAGAACACCTTTATCTTACTACCACCAAGTATAGTAACATCTGTAACACCACACTCCCTTATGGCATATACTGCTATGAGAACACCTTTATCTTACTACCACCAAGTATAGTAACATCTGTAACACCACACTCCCTTATGGCATATACTGCTATGAGAACACCTTTATCTTACTACCACCAAGTATAGTAACATCTGTAACACCACACTCCCTTATGGCATATACTGCTATGAGAACACCTTTATCTTACTACCACCAAGTATAGTAACATCTGTAACACCACACTCCCTTATGGCATATACTGCTATGAGAACACCTTTATCTTACTACCACCAAGTATAGTAACATCTGTAACACCACACTCCCTTATGGCATATACTGCTATGAGAACACCTTTATCTTACTACCACCAAGTATAGTAACATCTGTAACACCTCACTCCCTTATGGCATATACTGCTATGAGAACACCTTTATGTTACTACCACCAAGTATAGTAACATCTGTAACACCACACTGCCTTATGGCATATACTGCTATGAGAACACCTTTATCTTACTACCACCAAGTATAGTAACATCTGTAACACCTCACTCCCTTATGGCATATACTGCTATGAGAACACCTTTATCTTACTACCACCAAGTATAGTAACATCTGTAACACCACACTCCCTTATGGCATATACTGCTATGAGAACACCTTTATCTTACTACCACCAAGTATAGTAACATCTGTAACACCACACTCCCTTATGGCATATACTGCTATGAGAACACCTTTATCTTACTACCACCAAGTATAGTAACATCTGTAACACCACACTCCCTTATGGCATATACTGCTATGAGAACACCTTTATCTTACTACCACCAAGTATAGTAACATCTGTAACACCTCACTCCCTTATGGCATATACTGCTATGAGAACACCTTTATCTTACTACCACCAAGTATAGTAACATCTGTAACACCACACTGCCTTATGGCATATACTGCTATGAGAACACCTTTATCTTACTACCACCAAGTATAGTAACATCTGTAACACCACACTCCCTTATGGCATATACTGCTATGAGAACACCTTTATCTTACTACCACCAAGTATAGTAACATCTGTAACACCACACTCCCTTATGGCATATACTGCTATGAGAACACCTTTATCTTACTACCACCAAGTATAGTAACATCTGTAACACCTCACTCCCTTATGGCATATACTGCTATGAGAACACCTTTATCTTACTACCACCAAGTATAGTAACATCTGTAACACCACACTGCCTTATGGCATATACTGCTATGAGAACACCTTTATCTTACTACCACCAAGTATAGTAACATCTGTAACACCACACTGCCTTATGGCATATACTGCTATGAGAACACCTTTATCTCACTACCACCAAGTATAGTAACATCTGTAACACCACACTCCCTTATGGCATATACTGCTATGAGAACACCTTTATCTTACTACCACCAAGTATAGTAACATCTGTAACAACACACTCCCTTATGGCATATACTGCTATGAGAACACCTTTATCTTACTACCACCAAGTATAGTAACATCTGTAACACCACACTCCCTTATGGCATATACTGCTATGAGAACACCTTTATCTTACTACCACCAAGTATAGTAACATCTGTAACACCTCACTCCCTTATGGCATATACTGCTATGAGAACACCTTTATCTTACTACCACCAAGTATAGTAACATCTGTAACACCTCACTCCCTTATGGCATATACTGCTATGAGAACACCTTTATCTTACTACCACCAAGTATAGTAACATCAGTAACACCTCACTCCCTTATGGCATATACTGCTATGAGAACACCTTTATCTTACTACCACCAAGTATAGTAACATCAGTAACACCACACTCCCTTATGGCATATACTGCTATGAGAACACCTTTATCTTACTACCACCAAGTATAGTAACATCTGTAACACTTCACTCCCTTATGGCATATACTGCTATGAGAACACCTTTATCTTACTACCACCAAGTATAGTAACATCTGTAACACCACACTGCCTTATGGCATATACTGCTATGAGAACACCTTTATCTTACTACCACCAAGTATAGTAACATCTGTAACACTTCACTCCCTTATGGCATATACTGCTATGAGAACACCTTTATCTTACTACCACCAAGTATAGTAACATCTGTAACACCACACTGCCTTATGGCATATACTGCTATGAGAACACCTTTATCTTACTACCACCAAGTATAGTAACATCTGTAACACTTCACTCCCCTTATGGCATATACTGCTATGAGAACACCTTTATCTTACTACCACCAAGTATAGTAACATCTGTAACACCACACTCCCTTATGGCATATACTGCTATGAGAACACCTTTATCTTACTACCACCAAGTATAGTAACATCTGTAACACCACACTCCCTTATGGCATATACTGCTATGAGAACACCTTTATCTTACTACCACCAAGTATAGTAACATCTGTAACACCACCACCCCTTACGTCATCTACTGCTATGAGAACACCTTTATCTTACTACCACCAAGTATAGTAACATCTGTAACACCACACTCCCTTATGGCATATACTGCTATGAGAACACCTTTATCTTACTACCACCAAGTATAGTAACATCTGTAACACCACACTCCCTTATGGCATATACTGCTATGAGAACACCTTTATCTTACTACCACCACTCAGAGTAACATCTGTAACTACACACTCCCTTATGGCATATACTGCTATGAGAACACCTTTATCTTACTACCACCAAACCACACTCCCTTATGGCATATACTGCTATGAGAACACCTTTATCTTACTACCACCAAGTATAGTAACATCTGTAACACCACACTGCCTTATGGCATATACTGCTATGAGAACACCTTTATCTTACTACCACCAAGTATAGTAACATCTGTAACACCACACTCCCTTATGGCATATACTGCTATGAGAACACCTTTATCTTACTACCACCAAGTATAGTAACATCTGTAACACCACACTCCCTTATGGCATATACTGCTATGAGAACACCTTTATCTTACTACCACCAAGTATAGTAACATCTGTAACACCACACTCCCTTATGGCATATACTGCTATGAGAACACCTTTATCTTACTACCACCAAGTATAGTAACATCTGTAACACCACACTCCCTTATGGCATATACTGCTATGAGAACACCTTTATCTTACTACCACCAAGTATAGTAACATCTGTAACACCACACTCCCTTATGGCATATACTGCTATGAACACCACACTCCCTTATGGCATATACTGCTATGAGAACACCTTTATCTTACTACCACCAAGTATAGTAACATCTGTAACACCACACTCCCTTATGGCATATACTGCTATGAGAACACCTTTATCTTACTACCACCAAGTATAGTAACATCTGTAACACCACACTCCCTTATGGCATATACTGCTATGAGAACACCTTTATCTTACTACCACCAAGTATAGTAACATCTGTAACACCACACTCCCTTATGGCATATACTGCTATGAGAACACCTTTATCTTACTACCACCAAGTATAGTAACATCTGTAACACCACACTCCCTTATGGCATATACTGCTATGAGAACACCTTTATCTTACTACCACACAAGTATAGTAACATCTGTAACACCCACACTCCCTTATGGCATATACTGCTATGAGAACACCTTTATCTTACTACCACCAAGTATAGTAACATCTGTAACACCACACTCCCTTATGGCATATACTGCTATGAGAACACCTTTATCTTACTACCACCAAGTATAGTAACATCTGTAACACCACACTCCCTTATGGCATATACTGCTATGAGAACACCTTTATCTTACTACCACCAAGTATAGTAACATCTGTAACACCACACTCCCTTATGGCATATACTGCTATGAGAACACCTTTATCTTACTACCACCAAGTATAGTAACATCTGTAACACCACACTCCCTTATGGCATATACTGCTATGAGAACACCTTTATCTTACTACCACCAAGTATAGTAACATCTGTAACACCACACTCCCTTATGGCATATACTGCTATGAGAACACCTTTATCTTACTACCACCAAGTATAGTAACATCTGTAACACCACACTCCCTTATGGCATATACTGCTATGAGAACACCTTTATCTTACTACCACCAAGTATAGTAACATCTGTAACACCACACTGCCTTATGGCATATACTGCTATGAGAACACCTTTATCTTACTACCACCAAGTATAGTAACATCTGTAACACCACACTCCCTTATGGCATATACTGCTATGAGAACACCTTTATCTTACTACCACCAAGTATAGTAACATCTGTAACACCTCACTCCCTTATGGCATATACTGCTATGAGAACACCTTTATCTTACTACCACCAAGTATAGTAACATCTGTAACACCTCACTCCCTTATGGCATATACTGCTATGAGAACACCTTTATCTTACTACCACCAAGTATAGTAACATCTGTAACACCACACTCCCTTATGGCATATACTGCTATGAGAACACCTTTATCTTACTACCACCAAGTATAGTAACATCTGTAACACCACACTGCCTTATGGCATATACTGCTATGAGAACACCTTTATCTTACTACCACCAAGTATAGTAACATCTGTAACACCACACTCCCTTATGGCATATACTGCTATGAGAACACCTTTATCTTACTACCAAGTATAGTACTAACCCACACCAAGTATAGTAACATCTGTAACACCTCACTCCCTTATGGCATATACTGCTATGAGAACACCTTTATCTTACTACCACCAAGTATAGTAACATCTGTAACACCACACTGCCTTATGGCATATACTGCTATGAGAACACCTTTATCTTACTACCACCAAGTATAGTAACATCTGTAACACCACACTGCCTTATGGCATATACTGCTATGAGAACACCTTTATCTTACTACCACCAAGTATAGTAACATCTGTAACACCACACTCCCTTATGGCATATACTGCTATGAGAACACCTTTATCTTACTACCACCAAGTATAGTAACATCTGTAACACCTCACTCCCTTATGGCATATACTGCTATGAGAACACCTTTATCTTACTACCACCAAGTTTTACTCTTATACACTTTAATCTTCTTCTTCTTTCTCTCTCAGACGTCTTCTACTTGAATATTTTCAAAGAAAGCAGTTGTCAGCTTCAGGCTATTTGTATCTCCATAGAGTTTTTTCCGAAAACGGTACGGGTGACGGCCATATGTGCTTTCTTTGTTCATCATAAGTTGGGCATCTTGGAAGCAGATATTCAGCAGTCATTTTATCAGTGCCACGTTTACACTCATGGGTAGTTCCTATATTTAGCTTGTTGAATAGATGATAGCCCAATCTGTTGTGACCTGTGCGGAGTCTGAAGATTACCACTTGTTCTCTTCTGCTAAGCTGGTAATATGCATCATTTTGTGTGTGTCCTGGATGCTCTGCATCCCATTTGTTTCTGTATCTGGTTCTGTTAAAACTCTTTGCCTCTTCAAAGGTTATGCTTGTATCAACGATTCAAAGAGGTTGTGATACAATGGATCCCATCTCATTGTAAAATCCCTGGCAATAAAGAGGCGGACAGACTGGCAAAGGAAGATGGAAAGCTACCATAACCTGATAGTGCTTTACAATAACTAAAGTGAACCATATATATATATATATATATATATATATATATATATATATATATATATATATATATATATATATATATATATATATATATATATATATATATATATATATATATATATATATATAATATATATATATATATATATATATATATATATATATATATATATATATAAATTCTAACAAGAGAAAGTAAAGTATTTTGCAACTGTAGAGCTTAACATATATATATATATATATATATATATATATATATATATATATATATATATATACAATCCTTATGTTCATCTTTCGGGCTCCTGTAGTTATGCACCCCAAAGGGATTGGAGACTTTCATACTGAATAAGAAATTATAATTAAGCATATAGTTCGCTTCGAGACTTTTGTGTTCTTTTTAAACCTACCGTACTTCGACTTTTGCACTAATTTAAGTATCAACTATAATCACTTGCATGTAATAATTTTTTCCAAACATACATTTATTCTTTAATGCCATTTTTATTGAAGCATTCATGTTTCTCTCTTTTGATTCACATTTTTAATTTTGATCACTTTGCAATTTGCCTGCCTCAGGATGTTTGCGCACCACGGTTTTTCTGTTTTGCAGCACAGCCTCAGTTTACCAGGTTCCCCATACATCCGTCGTCGGAACAGCCGAGGGAGCCAGTACAACTGGCGTAAACCCGTGCCCACTGCAAAACGCGTTGGACACTACACAGATCGCCAACCTCTGGTTCACCACACCTTAGAAAACATCCCTCTCCCTTACGCCGACGACTCGACACCTGTCACGCCATCTTCAGAGGATCTATGCAACTATAACTTCATTAAGAACATGCCCAATGGTCATCGGTTTAGCTTCCCGTCTCAGAGAAGAAGCGGAGCTCCAGGACCAGATGGGCCAGGTGGACGGCAGTCAGGAAGTAGAAAAGGTAGCTTTACATCCAACCATAGCCGGACTTCACGCACGAGCCGGGGATCCCAGGCAGGAGACCAAAGTAAACTGCAAACACTGCTCAACATTAAGAAGAGCAAAGTCCCAGATGTTGTGTTGGACAAGTCTAAGTTGGAAAAAGATGTAAGAAGTAGGGTTGAACATGTCGGCTTCATTGTCTTTTTTTATTTATTTAGTTACCTGTTGACTAAATGGTATGAGGGTTGTTCAAGGTTGACCTGGAATTATCATTGATCTTGAAACCGAAAGCGCCAATAAATAAATAAAATAAAAGCATTTTTCTTCTTCTTCTTCTTCGTTCGTCCTGAAAAGGACGGTGGTTGCGATGTGTCTGTTTACGCCTAAGCTGTGATATCTGCACCTTTCGGTCGACACATCCGACTTCAGCACGGCATTTTTTAGGGACCGGGTTTGCCTTCCCATTGCGATCCGCACTCGCTCAGCCAGACTGCACTGCTGCAGACTGTTTCCAGGACCACCACGTGGAGGTGGAGTGCGGTCTTGACCAGCTCTGGTTCGCTGGTCCTGATGCAAGCAGTACAGCTATGGGTCGCTGACTGCATTCACTATTGCTGCATCTTGGGGTCCCAAATAAAAGCATTTAAGTACGTAAAGGCTTTCGTCATTGCTCAACGCCCTTGACGTAATTTCGTGAGTTTTGCCTGCACGTCTGCACGGCCGTTATCCAAGATGGCGTTGCGCCATAACTCGTCAATTGTAGAACGTTGTAATGCCAAATTTTTAACCAAAGTGAAAATGACATGGGCAGAAATTATGCAGAGATTAATTGCACAGTATGGAGAAGAAACCATGTCAAAATCAATTATATCTTGTATGCGTTTGGTATAGGAAGTTTTCGGAAGATCGTGAAGGTATCTTCAGTCTTCTGCGTGCTTTTGTTCAACGTACAACCACACGACGTGAATATTCCACTCGTTGATGAGCTGACATTTGGAAGCAGGCTAGGAACAGTGCGTTATACTGCAGCCATAATTGCATTGTGTACACTAGGTGGGTGCCTAAGATGTGAATTTTTGTGTAAAAGAAGTTACCAGGGAAACTGTCAACGCAAGTCATGGCTGAAACAAAGGATAGTAGACGAGTTGGCGATGTTCCCCTAAATGGCTACCGATACGTCTGGTGTGTCGCTTAGAGTGATCAAAATATAAACGAGGGTTTCATTACGCTTTTCCCAGAATGTCAAAAGCGTAAGGGGTTTGAATCTTGTAGAATTGAAGCATATCAGTGATGGCTTTGTATGGATGTACAGAGTTCGTGGGCGGTAACCTGATATTTTCTTGTGGGTTTTATTTCATGCATGGTTGGTCGAAACAGGGCTAGAGTTAGGTTAAAATTAGCAATAGATGGTATTTTTAAAAATAAGAACTAGCGACACAACCGGCGTATCGATAGGTTAAAAAAATAAAAAAGGCAGTTGACTAGTGCCTCTAGATCTATAGAGAGTTACGCCAACTATGTCAGAATCGAAAACGAGGCTGAACGACGTAGACGCCATTTTCGGCTGGACAATACCAGGGATAGTAGCGAGAATAAGCATCGAGTAAGATTTTTTTTTTTTTTTTTTTTAATTAATGAAAAAAAATATCCCGTTCAACCTCTGATGGGTTATAATTAGGATATATATTGTTTTCAATTCAAAATAATATGAACAACTGCCGATAAGAGAAAGTGGCATCACATTTGTCAAACCATTGTAAATAGGGACAATCACAATTATGCGTTTACGTTAAATAAATAAACAAACAAACAAAAAATAAAGAAGAAACTCTGAACAAGAATAATATTAAAATGGAGGGGTGTAAAGATCTGGTGGTTACAGTTATATCCCTTTGCAGTTCCCTTGGACTGTCTATTCTTAACACCTCTTCTATATTTATAAGATTATATTTATATACATATTTAGATTTATAAACATATTACAAATATAATATATAATTATAAATTTATATGCATATATATATATATATATATATATATATATATATATATATATATATATATATATATATATATATATATATATATATATATATATATATATATATAAAATTATGTAATTGTAATATATAAAATTATATAATAAAAATTATATAATTTAATGAAATTTTATATTTGTATCTATTTTGGTTTCCGTATCTTCTATGTTTTGTTTAATCTTTTCAGTAAGTGAGTAGTCTATGATCTCATATTTTTTATATATATATATATATATATATATATATATATATATATATATATATATATATATATATATATATATATATATATATATATATATATATCTGCCAAGATTGTAACACTGTATAAAAATAAAGGAGACAGACGTGATTGCAATAACTACAGAGGCATCTCTCTTCTTAGTTTTGTTGGTAAGGTTTTTGCCAAAGTCATCTTAATGCGACTACAGAAGTTAGCTGAGCGCATATATCCAGAGGCACAGTGTGGATTCCGAGCTGGCAGATCAACAACAGACATGATCTTCTCTCTCCGCCAGCTTCAGGAAAAATCAAGAGAGCAGAAAAGACCATTATATATCGCCTTTATAGACCTCACAAAAGCATTCGACCTGGTTAGCAGGGATGGACTCTTTAAAATCCTCCTGAAAATAGGCTGCCCTTCTAAAATGCTGGAAATGATAAAGTCATTCCATGACGACATGAAGGGAACAGTCCAATATGCTGGAAGCACGTCACAGCCCTTTGATATACGAAGTGGCGTTAAACAAGGCTGTGTTCTGGCTCCGACCCTCTTCGGGATCTTCTTTGCCTTACTCTTGAAACATGCATTCAGAGATGCATCTGAAGGAATATGCCTTCACACTAGGTCAGATGGCCGTCTGTTTAATCTTTCAAGGCTGAAGGCAAAAACAAAAATCAGAAGGGTCACTATAAGAGACTTGTTGTTCGCTGATGATGCTGCAGTCGTCACTCAAAGCCAACAGGAGCTTCAGAGCTTGATGAATCGCTTCACTGGCCTCACAATAAGTCTAAAGAAAACGAATGTGCTGAGTCAGGATGTGGGTGCTGCACCAGTTATCACTATCGATAACTATGAATTGGCAGTGGTGCACCACTTCACATACCTAGGGTCTACCATCAATGACAAACTCTCACTGGATACAGAAATTGACAGCCGCATTGGCAAAGCTGCAGCTACCTTTGCCCGCCTCACATCGCGTGTTTGGGGAAACTCTAAACTCACAATGAAGACCAAAGCTGCTGTATATAATGCCTGCGTCACCAACACACTCCTATATGGCAGCGAGACCTGGACGACCTATGCTAAGCAAGAAAGAAGGCTCAATACCTTCCGTTTGCGGTGTCTACGCCGCATCCTCGGCATCTCGTGGAAAGATAAAGTGACAAATGTCGAGGTGTTGTCACGTGCTGGCCTTCAAAGTATGTATACGCTGCTTAGACAGCGCAGACTTCGCTGGCTTGGCCATGTTCGCCGCATGGAAGATGGTCGCATCCCAAAAGATATCTTCTATGGACAATTAGCAGATGGCAAGAGAACAGTTGGGCGACCGCAGCTGAGGTTCAAAGATGTGTGCAAGAGAGATATGAGGGCACTGGACATGGATCCAGCAACATGGGAGGATGACGCTGCCGATCGCACTAAGTGGCGATGCTATTTACGGCGCCACCTCAGATTGGGCGAAGAGAGGCTCACACAAGAAGCAGAGGTGAGGAGAAAACGTCGAAAGGAGCACCAGGAAAATAAGCAGCTGAGGGCTGCCACCTCAGGGGTGCATTCCCATAGTCAGTTATGACTGAAGGGGCTATTATTATTATTATTATTATTATTATTATTATATATATATATATATATATATATATATATATATATATATATATATATATATATATATATATATATATATATATATATATATATATATATATATATATATATATATATATATATATATATAATAAAACTATAATAAAATTGTAATTAATTTTTATTATTTTTATTACATTATTTTATAAGGTAGTATGTTTCGCTAAGTGTTGCAATTCGTACGGAATATTTGTAGCTAAATAGTGAAATTCTAACGGAATTTAAAATTCAACGGAGTATGTGTTTAAAATTCACGCTACTGATTCTATTCAATAAAACGGTAAGTAAACTAGTTTTCTTCTTTTTGTTTTGTTAGTTGAAATACAAAGAATAGTACAAATATGTGCTACTGTATTTGCATCTAATTTTATTTCAAATTATTAGTTAACCTAAACGAAAATGCATATTAGGTCTGAAACTCACGATTGGGTCCATTTTCCTGCTATTCGGGTACAGCTGAAAATGGCGGCCAAATTTTAGTTGGCGTAACTCTTATATGATAAAGGGGCACTATAGTTGACCAACATATGTATGCGGCTGCACGCTTCTCCGTGGAGACGACGGTATCAAGGGACTGAGAGGTCAAATGCGCACTTGAGCCCCGAAGGGATTTCCACCTGTTGGTATCGATATAGTTGCATGTATACTACTCGTCAAAAGTAAAAGGCCACTTAGAAAAACCTTGGTTGAAACCATAAAATAAATCTGATATAAACGTAATTGGTATCAGTCAAAACGGCATTTATTGAATACCAAATTGACATGTCACGTAAAGAAATGGAAACACACATTCAAACGCAATGAAGCTGTGAAGTGTGTCACCCACCTTTTCAAAAGTCACACAATAGATATTGGACAAATAGACATTTCAAAATCGGGTATGACCACCGTTTGCAGCAAGGCATTCAAGACAGCGTAGACGCATCGAGTCCACAAGGGTCCGTAGAGTATCCTGAGGAACAGCTTGCCATTCCTGAAGCAGAAATGCAGTCAGCTGTGCAACATCCATTGGCAGGGGGTGATTTATTGACAATCTTCGACCAAGGACATCCCAGAGGTGCTCAATCGGAGAAAGGTCAGGTGAATGAGCTGGCCACGACATCCTGATGATCCCATGTTGCTGAATAAACTAATTCACCACACGAGCTCGATGGGGTTGAGCGTTATCATCTTGGAGGATGGCATTACCACCTATGGCCTCCAGAGCAGGCTGAACAATTGGTCTCAAGATTTCGTTCTGGTATCTTGGGCCGGTCAAGTTGCCTTGGATGATGTAGAGTGGTGTCCTGCCGTGTCTGTAGAAGCCTCCCCAGACATGACAGAACCCCTACCATAACGATCCACCTCTCAAATTGTGTCATCAGTAAATCGCTCTCCTGGTCGTCTCCAAACTCGAATCCTGCCATCATTGAATGACACAGTGAAGCGAGATTCATCAGTGAAGAGAACTTGACTCCAGTGTTGCCTTGTCCATCGGATGTGCTCGCGACACCAAGCAACACGGGCTCCGCGACGAGCAGGAGTAAGAGGGATTCTGACTGCAGGACGTCGAGCAGCCAGTCCAAATTCATGTAAACGTCTGCGAATGGTGCTTTGACTGACATTAACGTTTACAGTTTGTCTCAGCTGACATCTTAGAGTGGAACATGTCACTGTTCGATGGCGCAGGGCTGACAACAAGAGGTACCGGTCATCGTGTCTATTGGTGCATCTAGGGCGACCTGGCCGGTGGCGATCCTCCACACTTCCTGTGGCCTGAAATCTCTCCAAAATTCTTTGGATAGTAGAGTGTGACACTGCTAGCCGTCTAGCAACCTCACGGACAGATAAACCACTTTCAACCCACGCTATAGCCCTCATTCTTTGTAAGGTGTCAAGACATCTTCTCGGTGGCATGGCTTTTGCAAGTGATGAAACTACCCTAAGTCTGCTGGTTGTAAAACAAATTAAGAGTGAACTCTGTTCACGAAAAGTCGCAATTGCACGTGGAATGTCAATCAGCAAGATTACTTCACCTGTTTGGTTGTACGGAAGTTTGAAAAAACAGATTAAAAATGTGAATTTATGGTCAGCAAACCAAATTGCACGTGATCACCATGGTTGTCGGTGAGTTGTTTTTATGCTTAACGTGCATAGAGGACTGTCAGAGGAAGATATTGCACCCATTTTTACTAAAAACTTCCTTCATTTAATCATTCTATGCGCTTGTGTAAAAGTGTATTGAAAATAATAGGGTGGCCCTTGACTTTTGACGAGTAGTATAGTATGAAGACAACGATTCAATAACCACAGACAAGCATTCTTACACTGTTTAGGAGGTCAGAACAGAACTTTCTATACAACCGGTATCTGGAAGCTACCCGAGCAATGATAAAAGTGAATTATGATTCAAGGAGATTACCTTGAAATGATGTTATGCTATTATGGTTATATAATTTGTCTTGTTCTCTCCCCAACCCCCCTCCCCGCCTCCTCCGGATTTGAGGGGGAAAAAATGTCTAGGTCAGCCCTGAACACCTGTGGAATGATTAGATTTTATTTAGGACGAATACGTTCATTAAATGCACATAAAAATATGCAAAATGTGGTGTTAAGTGAGGTAACGCCACATAATATTCACTGATGAGATGCTCCATCAAAATGTGGTGTTAAGTGAGGTAACAATGATAGACTCATTCACTCAACGCTTTATCATGAATAACTTTCATCTTGCGTAAATTGAAGGGGCACCAAACCTTCATTTATTTTACAAATTTTGTCTGTGACAAGTTATTGGTTATGATACTTTTGTGACATCCATGTTACAACAGAGCATTTTTTTTTTTTAATTTTATGTAGTTTTAGACTACACAGCCAAAGAGTTGCTAGTTAGCTTGCTTAGTTTTCACTGCAAAATTATGCATGGAAGCACATTATAGGCCCTACCCCATTTTTGATATTGTTAGCACACGATAGAAACTCTATCCAGCTTTGAACTATTAACATAACACTAAGTTGTTTTTTTTTTTTTTTTTTTTTGCCTTCCACTCATGCACAAATGTGAATCAAAATTTAACATTTACTAAAAATTGTGGGAAATGAAAGGTGGAAAGAGTTCTGACCTTTGTTCATTTCTTATAATAATTAAATTCTGGATGATCACATTGTCCTAACATTAATGTGATTTTATCTGTACAACGTTCACTTTGTGTTCCTACAGCAAGAGTCGATCAGCAGTGGGTCAGGTCATGCTCCAGAAAAGGACAAAACATCAGAAAGTAACCCATTTTTAAGTCACTCGCCTGGTGGGCCCAATGTGGAGATGAAAGGTTACCATTATACAGAAATTATAATCGTCAGTATTATTGTCACCATCATTATAGCACCATCATCCTCATTAAGATATATAATGAATCCGTCCTCCAACCAAATATGTCAACTGGGTGGTGGATAATTGAACTGTCTCTAGATATACAGGTTAGCTGTGAAAACTACATATGCAGCCATGGACCAAACAAATGGTTGTGGTGGAGGCGGGGGAGAGAACTGTGCAAAACACCTAAAGCTTTATCATACATGCCACAGCTCGGAGATGAAAAACCTGTACAAAAAATCTAAAACCCTATACAAAGACCCGCAAAACCTGTACAAAGACTGAAAAAAACATATCAAAAGAGTTAATTCATGTAAAAATATTTTCAGTTACAGTGGGCTGCATTATAATTAAGTCAAAGATTAGCAGAGATTCCTCAACACAAGCAAATGGAAGACAAGGGGAAACCACCATCATTTTGTCCCGTGCACAATTATAATGCGAAACAGTCCTCAGCAACAGTCAAAAAGAAGTTGCAATCGTCCTTATCACGATTGCTTCAGTCAACATAGTCATTGCCACAGAACCGTAGTCATCATCTTAATGATGTATCACAGAGCCATCTACCCCAAGTTTTTTTTTTTTGGGCTGTGCTGAGATTATGAAAAAAAAGGACTGCTTCCCCCAGAAGCATGTCTTAAGAGGTGACTGATGTAAGGTTATGCAAGAGGCTGGCAATCATCATCATGTAAAAAGAAGTTGCTACAAGAAACCACCACTGTAGGAACACACAAAGTGTTTTGACACTGGCTTCTTTTAAGAGGTCAACTACAGTGGCAGCATCCTTAAGGAGTGAAAAAGCAGAAAGAAGAAGCACAGTGCAGCCTACAGCCTCAAGTGTTACATGAATGTTATTAAACTAATTAAAATCATAATCATTACCGCAGTAATCATCATGATAAGGTTCAGCTGTATATTCAATTTCACTCCTACTTCTTGTCAGCATCACATCATGTTGCTCCATGGGGTCTCTGAGGAGGGTTTAAAAAAGGAATCAGACTACTCTTCCTTCAGGCATGTTGTATGAGAAGATAAATATGAGGTTGTGTATAAGGCTGGCAGCCTCATTCATGTCAAACAAATTGCCACAGAAACCACTTCTGCAACAGCACTTGAAAGCTTTTGTGAAGACTTACTGCCAGGATGGCCAGCTGCAGGTTGTGGCTTCATGCTCCATAGAAGTGATGATCACTACGTGCATCACCATTACTTTCACCATTATGACTATAATCACCACCATCTTTATCATCATCTTTCATTTTATTTTTGTACTCAAGTAGATGCTGCTTATTTTTATATAAGATGTATTCTATTCATGGTATAAAATTGTTTACTTCTGCAGCAATAACATGTTATTTAATCTGTTGGATAAGAGATTGACTACGATGGTTTGGCCATGTCTCCAGAATGGGAGAAAATCGGCTACCACGACAAATTGGAGAAACCTAGAGCCAGGGATCCATACTGCCAGGATGACCCAGAGTCTGCTGGGAGGACAACATTAGACAGCCTCTGAAGGACCGAGGACTAGATTGGAACCAGGCCAGGAGGAAGACAGATGATAGGATAGTGTGGCGCTCTCTCTGGCAAACCTCTACAGCCCAGGGTAGAAGAAGAACGACTAAGTAAGTTAGTAAGTAAGGATAAGAGATTGAAAAACGCAGCGGTATCCTTGATACATTAACAAATACTCAAGGTCACAGAATGGATACAGTATAGAGGAAACAGCCATTTTAGAATTGCAACCAAGATAGAATGGGTTTCATTCCCAATGCAGATGGCAAACATGAGGGTGACATTTAGGAGTCATGAAACAGAGGGTCAAGGATGTAAAACAGCAGAAACACTTGTCAAGCAAAAAGGGAAGGAGGAAAGAGAATGCTTCTGATGATTAGATGACCTCTTGCTGTAGTGTTATGTTTAAAGTTTCCTGTCATTTATTGTATCAGAGACCTTTTAGCATTATTGAAGTCTCATTTTATATATTGCATGACTAATAATGCCCTGTTTAATACAGAATCATCCTTGAGAGATTACAAGAGTCCATAGTCAACTGAGAGGTGAACATACAGATTTTCGGCAAAACAGATCCTGTACAGATCAGATAGCTACATTGAGAATAATAGCAGAACAAAGTCTAGAATGGAACTCACCTCATTACATTGGATTTGTTGACTACTAGTAGTAGTAGTAGCTCCTTCAGCCATGACTGACTATGGGAATGTGCCCCTGAGGGAATAACCCTCAGCTGCTTTTTTTCCTGGTGCTCCTTCTGGTGTGTTCATTTCTCTTCTGCTTGTTGTGAGAGCTTCTTTTCACCCAAGCTGAGGTGGCACTGTAGGGAGCATTGCCACTTTGTGCAATCAGCAGCTTCATCCTTTCAGGTTACTGGATTTATGTCCAGCGCCTTCATGTCTCTCTTGCTCACATCTTTGAACCTCAGCTGCATTGTCGTCAGAGAACCATTTTGGAAATTGATGAGGCATTACAGAGTCCACAAGAAGATATTTCTGAGAAAACTCGCTAAGACGTGACATGCAGAGTTCTCCATGAAGGACAACTTACAGAACCGTTTGGGATAAGAACTGGAGTGCAACAGGGTGCCTCTTGTCACCATTTCTCTTCCTATTGGCTATAAATTTGGTTACAGAAACATCCTCAGCCAGCAGAATTGGAATCCAGTGGACTCTTGACTAAACAGCTTGACAATATAGATTTCGCTGATGACCTGGCACTTCTGTCCTGTAACCATAATCAGATGCAAAACAAAATGAAAATAATTGATGAGGGATCACAGCAAGTAGGTCTGAAAATACATAGGGGAAAAACAAAGATAATGAGAATAAATGCAGGAAACAATAAGAAGATTGTACTGGAAGAAACACCACTACAAGATGTAGAAATCATTTATATACCTTGGCAGCAATATAGACACAGCTGGAGGGACAGACAATAGTGTCAAAATAAGAATACAAAATGCAAGAGGAGCTTTCATTGCATTTGGGACAGATATGGAGATCAAGAGAAATCAAGTCCAACATGAAAATAAGAATCTTCATCTCAAATGTCAAGTCAGTCCTATTGTATGGCTCTGAAACATGGAGAACAACAAATACAACAACCAAAAAGCTACAGACTTTCAGAATTGGGTGCTTGCATAGAATAGAAGGATTGAAATGGTATGACAAGTCACAAATGTGGAACTGATGACAAGAACTAGACAAGTGTCAGTGGAACAAGAGATGAAAAGAAGACGCTGGAGATAGATAAGACACACATTGAGGAAACCTGTTGATAGCATTACCAGGCAATTCTTGTTCTGGAATTCCTAGGTTAAGAGAGGTAGAAGAAGACCAAAAAAGCACATGGAGAAAACTGGAGACAGACATGGAAAAACCTTGAGCTGATGGCATGGGACAGGAAGACTTGGCATAAGTTTGTTGAAGACCTATGCTCCTTGGGGAGCTGAAGGTTGAAAAAACAAAGAATAATGCCCTGTGTAGTTCCCAGGGGTTTCAGAAGAGACAAAGAAGGAACAGGACTACTGCACGCTCAAGCATGTCATTCAAGATGATGAATATGAGGTTAATCCTTGAGCTGGTGACCTCATCATGTCAAACAAATTGCCACCAACATGACTACTTTTAAAGCTTGTTGTAGACTTCCTGCAAAGCAACTAGTTAATAGCAGTGGTGGCTCCATGTTCCATAAATAACGCAGTTAAAAAAGATGATGCTGATGGCCAATAATGACAATCCTGTTGTTAGTTTTAGCTATTGAAGTGTCACAAATTTAAATGTATTACACTCACACACGTGTAACATTTATCCATACAGATGTAATGGTTTTAAAGGATATTCTTGATCAAGCATCAGGACACAGAAAAAGTAAGTTGTGTGCATGTTGAGGGTTAACTTAGAATTTTGGTACTTCACTATAGGAGCCGCGGTAGCATAGTGGTTAGTGCACTGGCTTCCTAGCGCAGTGGTCTATGGTTCGATCCCCAGATGAGGCGGAAAAATTTTTAGGCCACAAACGGCTCCTGGGTCGACCCAGCCCCAAATGGGTACCAGAGCTACTCTGGGAAGGTTAAGGCGGCCGGCGTGATGCCGACCACATCACCCCTAGTGTGCCGACGGTCAAGATAATATGGGCCTAACACCATATTCCCAATATGCCTAAATGGGCGTGTAACGGGTTCCTTTACCTTTTTTTACTATAAGAGTGGCAGATTTGTTAAGAGTCTTTCTTCTTGAGGCAAAGTTACCATGTCTGAAAAATTCAAAAGAGAAAATGAAATGAGATAACAGTGAAACAATATATAAGAAACAGCCTGGTGTGAGATCCACTATCAACTTTCATCACTTCCAGCCTCTACTTGAGCCTTCTTAACTTGCAACTTTGGATCTCACACCAGGCCATTCTTTTATACTATTTTTGTTGTTTTCTTTTCTCTTACATGTTTGTTAGGTTCTTTTGAGTGATATTTTTTTCTTTCTTGTTCTATATTTTTACTTGCTTATTTACGGTTACTTTTTCCCTCATATTACCTGTGTTCTTTGTTCCTTTTCACCTTTGTTTGTCACTCATCTTATCTGTTTTTCTTTTATTTTCATCTACGTTTTTTGCATATTAGCAGACTCCTTTGTCTTTTCATCTTAGCTTATCTATATTTCTTGTTTGTGACTGTAGCTGAGGAAAGGTAAATCCCAAAGCGTCCAATGTTTTGAGTGTATTGTTCAGTTGTAAAACTGGCTCAATACTGTTTTTTTCTTTATCTTCAATTTTTATAGCAGCAATCTTTATTATTTAAGCAATGATCAGTTATGCTCATAATCTGCATCCCTCCTCTCAAACTCGTAGGTTTTGCAAGCATGGCAAGCATACATCAAAAAACGATGAAAGACATCATGTGGAAATATTTTTGCACTTGGGACTGTCACCCAAATTTCCAGAAGCTGCAGCGATTGGTCAGTTTGTTCATCATGGATGCCTTTGTTGATCTGTTTATTACCTTATGCATTTTGGTCAACACATTCTTCATGGCACTAGACCATCATGACATGGATGACAGCCTGAAAATGGTCTCCAAAAAGGCTAATGAGGTGAGAGTTTTTAACCAAATTTGTTCTTTTGTTTTTAAACAATACAACTCTTCTTATATGCCTTCACATGTGAATTGAGCCCCTTTACTGAGGAAAGAACAAGCACGATTTAGAAAGAACAGAAGATGTGCAGATCATATATTTACCCTCAGGAACATTATTGAGCAGTGCTCAGAATGGCAGAGACAGTTGTACATTAATTTCATTGATTTTGAAAAGGCTTTTGACAGTATACATAGACACAGTCTATGGAAAATACTGAGGGCTTATGGAATTCCAAGCTGCATAGTATCAATCATTAAAAAAAAGCCTCTATGCCAACTTTACGTGTAGAGTAGGGCAGAGCAACCTAACCTTTGAGGTGAAGACAGGAGTACAACAGGGATGCCCCTTATCAACCACTCTATTTTTAACAGTCATAGACTGGGTGATGCGACAGACAACAGAGGGCAGTCCAAGAGGAATAAGATGGACTACATTTTCTACATTTGAAGATCTGGAATATGCAGATGACATTGCACTACTAGCACTTTCACATCAACACATCCAGGAAAAAACTGATAGACTTAATAAGTATAGCCAGCAAGTGGGCCTGAACATCAATCTAAAGAAGACAGAGGTCATGACACTCAATGTGAGCAACCCCAAGCCCATAACAGTAAGGAATCAACAACTGGAACAGACAGACACCTTCACATACCTAGGATGCATAGTAACACCAGATGGCGGAGCAAGCAAAGACATCAACAACAGAATGAACAAAGCAAGAACAGCCTTTTATAATCTAAACAACATCTGGAAGTCCTCTCAGTACAGTACAAGTACAAAATTAAGATTGTATCAGAGCTGTGTGCTTTCTGTGCTTCTGTATAGTGCGAAATGCTGGAGAGTAACAGAGAAGGAAATGTTCGAAATTGTCCTCTTTTCACATAACCTGCCTAAGAAAAATTCTCAGAATCTTTTGGCCAAATACCATCACCAACCAAGATCTGCTTACTCGGAGCAAGCAAGAGGACATGCACTCCATTATAGCTGGCAGACGCTGGAGTTGGGTTGGCCATGTCCTCAGAAGAGACACCAATGCCATCACAAGAACAGCTATGCTATGGACCCCTGAAGGAAAACGAAAGAGAGGTTGACCAAAAACAACTTGGCGGAGGACTGTGGAGGCTGAGATACAAAGAATGAACCAGAGTTGGGGCACTGTACGAAGGATGGCCACCGACCGAGCAAAATGGAATAAATTTGTTGCTGCTCTACAAGACGCCACCAGGCGTGATGGCCACTGACTGCTTTGATGGTCATCATCATTTCCTTTTTTGTTCCATATGTAGCACAATGTCCCCATTGAAACTGGTCTCCAGGAAGCCTGCATTTGTACACTCATGCAACAGTCATTTCTGTTACATTTTGTTTTACATGATGAGATTGCCAGCACAAGTTCATATTAGTATAATTAGTCACCACTTAAGACATGTCTGAGGAAGCTCCTCAGAGGCAAGAAAGGGGGACTACACTGGGCAATATAAATGTGGTTCTTAAGAAATATGCAATGTATATACACTGAGCAGCCAAAAAGTTAAGATTTTTTTTTAATTAATGGGCAAAAATATCGGATTCAACCCCTGATGGGTTATGATGAAGATGCTTGGTGTCTTCTTCTTCTTCATTCATCCTCAGACGTCAACTTGAATATGTTCAAAGAAAGCAGTGGTCAGCTTGAGGCTGTTGATATCTCCGTAGAGTTTTTCCAGGAATGGTACTGGTGATGGCCATATGCGCTTTCTCTGTTCCTCATATGTTGGGCACCTTTGAAGCAGATGTTCAGCAGTCATTTTATCGGTGCCACATTTACACCCATTAGTACGGTAGTTCCTATCTTTAACTTGTTAAACAGATGGTATCCCAATCTGTTGTGACCTGTGCAAAGTCTGAATATTACCACTTGTTCACTTCTGCTGAGCTGGTAATATGCATCATTCTTTTAGTGGCTTTGATGCTCTGCTTCCCACTTGCACCTGTATCTGCACTTGATAAAACTCTGGTCTCTTTATAAGTTATGCTTGTGTCAAGTTGAGGTAGCTTTCCCCCCTTCCTTTGCCAATCTGTCAGCCTCTTCATTTCCAGGGATGTTGTAGTGATATGGGATCCACTGTATCACACCTCTTTTAAATTGCTGACATAGTGAAGTGTTACTCGTAGGTCTTCCAGGTCTGCATTATTTTGATTCTTCAGCGTTGCAATTACTGACAGCGCATCTGTGAAGAGAGCTACTTGTCTCTCTGAGCTTTCTTCTGCCCTGTGCTTCTGCTCTGAAGCTACTTGAGAATTTTCCTCACAGCTTTTTTTGTGTGCCATTGCTTAAGCTCAGAAATACTCCTCCACTTCCATCTTCTGTTTTCATTTGTTGCTGATCCATCTGTGGTATGCATGGATCCATGTGTTTCTTACGTACTGTTTCTCTATATATTCTGTGGTTAGGACTTTTCTTTCTGCTTCATTCTGGCTGTTCTTTCTCTCAATACCTGAAATGTTTTCTATCATTTCAGGGAAGCAATGTTGTTTCCAAACTGGTAGCTTGTGTGCAGTGTAGATGGGCTTAGCTGTTGATATCGCATTGAATGGATCTGCTCTCATCTTTGTTTTGATTGTTTCTACAAAGTTACTTCTTTTCAGTCTTTCCTTTCCAAGTCTATTTATTCTCTGGTACATTTGGTGGGCTCTGCTATCTCTTCTATCCTCCATTGGCCGGAGGTATGTAATCTTTTCCAGCTCTTCAATTAGTGTTGACTTCATGCCCCCCCCCAATTATGATTCACATTGCTTGGTTTTGGATTCTGTTTATTTTATCAAAGTTTGACTTAGCTGCTGTTGACCATGCTGCAGCGCTATATTCTAGGAGCTTGGTGTCTTTAATTGTAGATAATAAACTCAGTTATTGCCCTTTACTTACTGACAACAAATTTCTAAAAATTTATTCCATATTTTAAAAGGTAAATGTATTGCTATAGGTGAAACTATGCCATTGTCAGAAGCTGCAGCAATTGGTTAGTTTGTTCATTATGGATGCCTTTGTTGATCTGTTTATTACCATATGTATTTTGGTCAACACATTCATCATGACATGGATGACAACCTCAAACCATGTTAGGTTGAGATTTTTATGAGTTAGTATGACCACTTTCCTTCCTCACTGCCTTTGTCTTCTCTAACTCAAGAGCAGAGTCAAGTACCCATATTACAGCTGGGTAGACTGGAGCATGTTGCTTTCATGTTTTGATCCTGCAACCCATTAACAGTTTCGTGAGAGGAAAGCACTCTAACTGCTTAGCCTATCAGATGCTCTCCTTCCATATTAAACAATGAATTAAACAATATAGTTATGCATGTTTTATTTACATCTGAAATAATCATAGTCCTGTGTAATTCTCTCATGAGTATCAGAGGAGACAATAGACAGAATATAACTACTGTTGCCTCAGTCAAGTCATAAGAGAGGACTAATATGAGTTGATGCATGGGGCAAGCAACATCTTTGTGAAATACAAATTGCTTCAGAAACCATCACTACTAGAGCGCATGAATGCTTTAATGAGAATTTTTCTGTAACACTTTGCTTCAAAAGAATCGATTTTTTTCTTTAATGTTTGAGTAATGGTCCAGGATTCACATCCATATGTTGCTACCGGAAAGATGCACGTTCTCAGAAGTTTTTCTTTTATTAATTTGCTGGTGTTATGCCATAGGTTCTTCATTTTATTTAACCTCTGCATTCCTATGGCCAGTCTCCTTCTGACCTCTTTTGAGCAGTCTCCATTGTTGTTAATTATGGAGCCAAGATATTCAAAATTTGTGACATTTTCAATTTCCTCATCATTGATGGTAATTTTTGGTTGGCATCTTGTTTTGTCTGTGGACATTATCTTTGTTTTTTTGTGTTCAGAAAAAGGTTCTGATCCTCACTGTGTCTTTTGACAGACAGGATTAACTGTTCTAGTCCCTTGGCACTGTTTGAAAGAATAACTGTGTCATCTGCGTACCCGAGTTCTGGGATCGCATTTCCACCAATTGTGAACGGATCGCAATGTTCATATTCTTGGTCACTCCGAACATTTCTCATTATATTTTCTGCATAGATGTTAAACAAGTATGGAGAGAGGATGCAACCCTGTCTTACTTCTCTTGGTGGTTTGCATGCTCTAGGAGACGCAAAAAGGAAAAAGAAGAAATAATCATACTTGTCATATTCCTTTAAAATAATAGAGAAATAAAATATTGAAAAATAATAACCAGATAAAAAAGTTCTGAGGAAATAGAAGAAAATTATCAGCTACTTGCAACAGTAATACCTAGCAGTCTGTGATCTGTGGATCTACAAAGAAAAATTGCAAATTTAGAAAATCTTTTCGTTCATTCATTTTCCTTTGTGCTCTTTACAGAGCATGGAGCCACGACTACAGCTAGTTCCCTTGCAGGACGCCTGCACCAACCAGTCACATTCTCTTACAGCAGTGGTTCATGTGGCAATTTGTTTTACATGATGAGGTTGTCAGTCACATGCACAACCTCATAATATTTGTCTTGTATGACATGCATGAGGGTGCAATAGTGCTATTTTTTTCTTTGTCTCTTCACTGTAAGAAGTAGTGTACCCTTGTAACTATTCACTAATTCATTGTAAGAAGTAGTGTACCCTTGTAACTATTCACTAATTCATTGTAAGAAGTAGTGTACCCTTGTAACTATTCACTAATTCATTGTAAGAAGTAGTGTACCCTTGTAACTATTCACTAATTCATTGTAAGAAGTAGTGTACCCTTGTAACTATTCACTAATTCATTGTAAGAAGTAGTGTACCCTTGTAACTGTTCACTAACCCATTGTAAGAAGAAATATACCCTTGTAACAATTCACTATTTCATTGTAATAAGAAATGTACCCTTTTAGCTATTCACTAATTCATTGTAGAAAGAAATGTACCCTTGTAACTATTCACTAATTCATAGTAAGAAGAAATGTACCCTTGTACCTGTTCACTATTTCATTGTAAGGAGAAATGTACCCTTGTAACTATTCACTAATTCATTGAATAAGTAGTGTACTCTTGTAACTATTCACTAATTTATTGTAACAAGATGAGGACGACTTAAAATGACTTCTCTAGAATGCACTATCAAAGTAAATGGAACAGTTTTAAAACAAGTCAGTAGATTCAAAATACTCAGGCATGTTAATAACATCAGAAGGAAGATGCATCTTGACAGTGAAGTGTAGAATAGCCCAGGCAGAAGCAGCATCCCATACAATAAAAAGTAATTTATGCAATAAACCATTGTCAATAGAAATAAGAAAGAGAGTTCTTCACTGTTATATAAAGCCAGTCCTTGCATATTAGAATGAGTCTTGGACAATTAGCAAACAAGTAGGAAAAGCGCTGGAGGCCACAGAAAGGTGGTTTTACAGAAGAAATTAAAGAATACCATAGAGAACTAAAAAAAAGTTATGAGGATGTCCTGAAAGAAGTCAGTGCTCAAAGGAAGCTTATTGCTCAAATGCAAAGGAAGTAATAAACTTTCTTTAGGCATGTAATGAAACGAAAAAATGCTGGAATATATCATGACAACAGGAAAGATTGAAGGGAAAAGAGTTAGAGGATGACAAAGAAAGAAAATAATGGGCAATTTGAAGAATCAACAATAGAACTGATAAACAGTATCAGAGACATAAAGTTGTAGACAGACATGGTCACCCACACCACCAGGCATGGTACTTGAAGAAGAAAAAAAGAGTAAGACTTATTGAGAAATCATCACTGCTGCCCTTTCTAATCCTTATGAAGACCCCCTCAGAAGCCCCCAGAAACTTTGAGGGGCTTCTTCTGCGTTCAGTTTGTAGTCATGCTAAATCTGCATGTCTGTCGCCAGGACAAGTCTTTTCTAAGTCAGCGTGGCAGCCCCATAGCTTCTGTTTGAGCTCATCACCTTCTGGCCAGGTCAGGAGTCATGGGTCATAATGGGTTGGGCAGTTTTGAAGAGTGTCTTCAGGGGTCTGGATTCTGGTTCCATATAGACATTCATTTGTTTGAGGTATCCTGAGGCAAAAGAGGTGGCCTAGTAACATGCAGTGGCTAGTTCTCAGGTGGAAAATGATGGTCTGCTGGTGTTTATTAAACTGTTGGATTGGGTCATGTATGTTGTTTGAATCACCTTCCTTCATCCACTGGTATTTGTACTTATTGTGGATGATGGTTTTAGCTTCATGATAGAGCAATGGGTGGCTATATTGTTCTATTTTACTGCCACTTCTGGATAAAGCATTGGCTCCCTCATTTCCAGTAATTCCATAATGGGAGAGTAACCACTGAAGGGCAATAGTTGATGATCTGTGGATAATGTTAAGCTCAGATCTTATCGCATGCATCATGTTTTCATTTCTGGTGTTCTGTATTGATTCCAGTAGTGATCTACAGTCAGTAAAGATTACTATCTAGTGAAGGTTTTCAAAGCTTGCAGTAGTGCCATAGCTTCTGCCCTGAAATTGAAGATCTTTCCAGTTAGAAGGCCTTATGGATGATCCTCCCATTTATGAATCTGATAAAAATGCCTCCTCCACCATTCTTTACTGCCCCTCTACGGATACATCTGTGTATACGTGTGTCCACTCATTGATGTTGTACTTTTCTTCAGTCATCACCTGGGCCAAAGTTTTTAGTTGGGAGATCTGATGGCCTTTCTTTTTTATTTCAGGGGCTTCTGTGATGGTAGATATATATTCATGGCAATAGTTTGGCTCCTAATAATCAATTAATATTTCCATTTTGGTAGGTTGTTTTTAGAGGAGGTCTTCATGACATTGATGCAGAAATTTTTAGATATGTAAGAAGCTGGTTCTCTTCAGCCTGTTTTTTGTCAAGCTATGGAGTTTGGCATGCATTTGATGAATGGGCATTTGTAGTATCTTCTCACTGTGAGCAAACACCTTTTCCTCACGTCTTGTATGACAGATGATTGTGTATCTTTCTATTGCCTGGATTGGAGTGGTCTTCATCCCTCCAGTGATTACTCTAAGGCCTGTATTTTGCACTTTTGCTAGACATTCTGTGTGTGTTTTTTATGCCGTGCCCAGGCTGACATGCCATATTCAAGTACAGGCCTGACTGTGCCTGTATAGACTATTTTTAGTATGCTGGTATTTGCCCCCAACTTTTGCCGGCCAGTTTCTTCATAAGGAAGAGCTTCCTTGTTGCTCTGTTATATTGCCTTTTAGTGTGGCTTGCAGGTGAGTCTCTTATCAAACTTGACCCCAAGGTATGTTGGGTTTTCCTTCATGGGGCTGAATGAGAAATACAATAGCAAGCATGTAATTAGTATTAGTTTCAGTGCTGCAAAATGTTACCAAAATAAATGTGCTGTATGCTAGTGTGTGGGTGAAAACATCACAGATTTTTACTATAAAAATTGAAAAATCGCAAAACAAATTTACAAATTGAGTATAATTGCTGTGTGGGTTGAGGAAAATCATAGAAAGTTTTAATGAAATGAGTCATTGTGTCTAGAAGCTGCCAGAGATTGAGATATCTGAGAACAAAAGAACTTTTCCTCATCTATAGGTTTTCACAGCAATTTTTGCTGCTGAGGCTTTCTTGAAAATCTTGGCCCTGAGCCCTGTTGTCTACTTCAAGGATGGCTGGAACATCTTTGACTCCATCATTGTGGTGCTGTCACTTATGGAACTTAGCTTGGAGTCAGTCAGATTGCCTGGCCTTTCAGTTCTCAGGGCATTCAGATTGGTATGTAAATAAATTTAACTTAACACCATCTAACAGTGGCATACTTAACATGTCAGAAGGTCCCATTGCAACATGACAAGCAGGGACCTCTATAATTATTTTTTAAGTGTATGTGTTTTTTATTATTCTGTAATATGACTTTCATGGGTGCATATGTACAATAGAACAATTTTAGTGGTATAACAAGAGCACCAATTTGTAGAATAGAACAACTGTTGTGGTATAACAAGATTACCAATGTGTAGAATAGAATAATTGTAGGAGTATGACAAGATCACAGATGTGTTTTTGATGAAAAGAACCAGACAAACACCAGTGAAACAAGAGGTAAGGAGAAGACGCTAACTTTGGATAGGACACACATTGAGGAAACCAGCTGATAGTATTAAAAGTAGTCCTTGTTCTAGAATCCTCAATGCAAGAAAAATTGAGGAAGATCAAAAAACACACGCCGAAGGGAATTGGATAAAGACATCAACACCATCATTAACGTTCAGCTCCTGAAGGAGCATATGCTTTCAACAAACAAATGTCATGTCCTCCAGTCATGTTTCATAAGTTCAAGGTCCTTCCATGTCTTCCTCATTGTCATTTCTGTCTCCATGGGATTTTTAGTCGACTGCTTGATGAATGACCTAAATACAAACACAGCAACAGACAATAACGACTATGAAGAGGTAATTGGAAAGTTATGGACAGTGAACACAAATGGAGAAATTTATAAATGTTTGTGTTTCAGATCAACTTGCTATAGGATGATGCATGTTTCCACATAAAAGAATACAAAAAGCAGTGTAGAATACACATATCAAACTAATGGTTATGTCAACTACAAGAATGGAAAATTGCTTAGCAAATCAAAAGATGGGTGGATCATTTCAATGAGACCAGATCTATAAGATTCCACCACACATTCAGCCAGAAGGAAAGGAGTTTAAAGTTAACATTAAAAAAACACCAAATGAAGAAATATAAAAAGCCAAGAAGCTTCCAAGAGATGGAAGTTTTTCTTTGTTCCTTTCCTATTTAAACATTCCAGGTCCCTAATCTGAAGAAAAAAGGTGAGTCTGCGGTCATTATTATTTTTGGCTTCCTCTGGTTTGCCTCATAAACGTCTGGACCTTATCACATTGTGGATCCTGATGGCTGAGTTTAATTATCAGAATCACTGACCTTGGGTAACTGGTTCATGTTTTTGATGTTGTATTGGCTTTAAGAAAGATGGAATATACTGTGACAGCAGAAAAGATTGATGGAAAAGAGAGAGGAGGACAAAGAAAGAAGATAACAGGACAGTTTGACATTGAGGCATGGAAAGAGGCCAGCAACAGTACTTTAGACAGGAAGTTGTGGAGAGACATGATCACTTACACTATCAGGCGTGGTACATGAAAAAAGGAACAATAATAATTGGCTTTAAGTTTCTACTGGAAGGAGTCGCCAGCCTCTGACTGACCCTATTTAGTAGCCTACTACGATATGCCCTGTAGGGTACAGTCTTTCTATTCCTTGCTCCCCTGCAGGTCCAACAACACTTTTTAAAAATATGTAGTAAATAAAAAAAAGAGGGACTTTCATTAGATGGAGCTGCAGATTTATCATATCTGAAAAATCACATCTGAGACACTACGGTTATTGTAGTATCTGACTACTGATATTATAACATGAGAGACTACAGATATAATTGCTTGTGAAAGGCTACAGGCACATCTGAGATACTACATATACTATAGCATGAGAGACTACAGACATTATAGCATCTGAGAGACTACATATATTATAGCATGAAAGACTACAGACATTATAGCATCTGAGAGACTAAGATATTATAGCATGAGAGACCACATACATCATAGCATGAGAGACTGCAGACATTATAGCTTGTGAAAGGCTACATATACATCTGAGAGACTACAGACATTATAGCATGAGAGACTACAGACATTATAGCATGTGAAAGGTTACAGACACATCAAAGAGACTATCATCATTTTCCTTTGGGCTCCCTATAGAGCATGGAGCCACCACTGTAGCTGGTCCCCTGATAGATCTGGGAGACTACAGACATTATAGCATGAGCAGTTACTGACATTATAGTATGTGAGAGGCTACAGACATATCATCATAGAGACAGGACATTATAGCCTGTGAGAAAATACAGACATTATAGTATCTGTGAGTCTACAGAAATAAGAGCATGTCACAGACTACAGATGCTGTAGCATCTGAGAGATAAAAGACTTTATAGCATCTGAGAGACTACAGACTTAATAGTGTGTCAGAGACTGCAGACAAAATAGAATGTCAGAGACTACAGACACTATAGCATCTGAGAGATTATAGACATTATATCATTTTAGAAACTACATATATAATAATATCTGAGAGACTACAGACATTAAAGTAACTGATAGACTTAAGACATTATAACATCTGAGAGATTATGGGCATTTTAGCATCTGAGAGATGACAGATTTTGTAGCATCTGAGAGAAAATATAATATCAGAGAGACTACAGACATAGCATCTGAGAGACTACAGACATTATAGCATCTGAAAGAATGCACCCATTATATAGCATCTGAGAGACTAGACATTACAACATCTGTGAGACCACAGACATTATAGCAACTGAGCGACAACTCCAAGCACTATATGGGTCTTACTTAAGTGTCATCTTGACTGCCATAGATGATCATGTCTCACCACAACTTCCAGTCCCTTGTGTTGGTTATCAGTTCTATTGATGCCTACCTTCTGTGAGTGCTAAACCATTCAGTCATTTCGGTCTTTGTCAATCCTTCATACTTAACAGTAATCTATCTGTTTTAACTAATTACAATTTTTATTTTATCCATAGATTGCACCCTAAAGAAAGTACATTTCTTTACTTAAAAATCATTCTTTTCTTGTGCTTTTCTGGAGCTCATAAAATTTTGACTGCTCCATTGCTCCAGTTCTTTTTTTTTTTTTTCATTTTCAATCCAACATGAATTATTTTATACTAGATGTATAGAATTGAAATAAAATATTTAATGTGTATGTTTAATTCGACATTTTGGTTAATTTAAACGTTTTCCTCAGGGCTTAAGAGTCAGTAGTTTTGTACAGAGTTGGAGTCAGTTACAAACTCCCCTACTCCAACTCCACTCATAATTTTAAAATTACGGACGCATTATGGTGCTGAAGCTAAAAGAAGGAGAAACCATAGTCAACCTTGTCATTGTGTATGGGCCACATTAAGAGTGAGCAGAGGTCAAGGAGGAATTTTTCGAGCTGCTCCAAAAGGCAGTGGATGACTGCTTTGATGAAATTATCCTGCTTGGAGATTTCAATTACAGAGTTGGACATGACCATGCTTGATGGGGTGGAGTTACCGGAAGGTATGGAGAAGATACACAAAATGACAATGAAAAGCGACTCCTTAGATTTTGCACTGAGCAAAACCTTATCGTTATTAACACAAAGTTCCCCCATAAGCTCATACATGCATACACTAAATGTGAACCAACACAGAATGAGAAATCAGTGACTGACTATGCCATCGTTAGGAAGAGCTCATTCAACTTTCAAGTATGTCCGGGATACTAGAGTCTAGAGGGGGCCAGAGATTGGAAGTGATCACTACCTGCTAACAATTAAAAGAACAACTGAAAGAGTTGCTCGGTCTAAGAATTGTCCACCGTCATGCAAGAAACTAAGTAAACAAACAGGAGAAATGAGCATTAAGACCTACAAGCTGAGAGAGCCAGAAGTTAAGACCAGATATCAGGGGATTATTGCTACAGCAGTGAGAAACACAGAAGAACAATCTGCTGACCTGAAACCCTCTGGCTTAAATTCAAGGACATCATAAAGGCAGCTGCGGCAGAAGCATGTGGTGAAGTCCGACTTGGAAAGAAGAGAAAGAGGACACCTTGGTGGACAGAGGAAGTTAAAGAGAAAATAAGAGATAAGAAAAAGGCATGGAAACAATACTTAGGAGCTAAAAACACAGCAACAGAAACAGAGAAATATAGAGAATATGTGGTATTCAGAACAGAAGCAAAGAACAGAAATCCTGGGAAGAATTTGGAGAAAAGCTATAAAAAGATGCTCAAGAAAACCAGAAATCGTTCTACAAGACCCTAAAGAACATGAGGAAGGAAAAAACAGTGCCCTCTTAAATTTATAAAGGACAAGCAAGGTAGATTGCTTACTGCAAAAAGGAAGTAATGGAAAGAATATTTCTCAGAGTTCCTTGGCGGTGAGCAAGGTCAGGCCTCAGAAATGATAAGCACTATTACCGAAGAAGAAATCAATGATGGCGAAGATGGCATCAAGATGGAAAAACTGAAGGCAGCACTGGAGAAAATAAAAATGACAAAGCAACAGGACATGATGGTATAACACCAGAAATGGTTAAGAATATGGGAGCAGCAAGCAACCTATTACTTCTGAGGGTTCTACAGGCAGCCTGTTGCCACAAGACCATACCAAATAATTGGGAGATCATAACGCCCATATTAAAAAAGGGTGATAACCGGCAATGTGGGAATCATAGAGGCAAACCTCTTCTTAGTGTCCCTGGTAAAATTTACTCTGGAATCCTGGAGGAGAGGCTCAGACGCCTAGTTGCGCCACACATGGAGAGGTCCAGTGTGGCTTCCGAGCAAACCGAAGCACTCAAGACCTTATCTTGACACTCAGACAGCTGAGTAAAAAGGCCCTTGAGTACAAAGGTGAGATACAACTTTGTTTCTTGGATCTGGAAAAGGCATTTGCCAAAGTCCCTTGGAGTAAACTTTGGGACTGCTTGGCAAGGAAGAACATTCTAGCACCTCTGATTCATGCTATACAGAGCTTCTACAAGTCTTGCAGAAATAATGTGAGGACTGCTAACTATAAGTCAGAAGAGTTCAGGACCACCACTGATGTAAGACAGGGTGATATTCTGTCACCTTACCTTTTCATACTCCTCATGAACGATGTCATCAGAGCATGTAAGGAGAGGACAAGAAAGTATTCAGTGGGGTACTGGAAGATGAGACAGTTTGTATTTCAGAGCAATAATTTGCCGATGATGTTGCCCTGATTTCTAAATCAGAGACACATCTTCAATCCAACCTGCAAGTCTGGAAGGAAGAGCTGGAGAAGAGAGGGGTGGCCATCAGCAGCTCCAAAACAAAAGCCATGGTAATATCACGAGAGGAAAGAAGAAATCAGATTAAGCTGGGAGAACAGGTCCTGGAGCAGGTCAACCACTTTAAATACCTTAATAATAATAATAATAAATTCTTTAAGCGCCAAACACGGCGCATAAGGCAGAAACCAGTGCTCTCCAGGTTGTTCGTTGTGACGCCACTCCTCTTAGCTCTTGCACATTATTTAGGCCCAACGTTCTTCCTTCTCTTATTATTGTTCTTCTGAGTGTTTCTTTTGGTCTTCCTTTTTTCCGCTTACCCTCAGGAACCCAAGTGAGCGCCTGTAGTGGTATTCTGTTGTTTTGCATTCGTAGGACATGACCGATATATGACCATCGTCTTTTCCTTATATAGTCGGAGACATATTTCTGCCTAGAGTCTTCTCTTATTTGTCGATTAGTCTTGAATTCTTTCCAACTGATGTTCATGAGTTTTCTAAGACATTTGTTCTCGAATGTATTCAGCTTGTTCTCCAATGATTTTGTTATTTTCCAACTCTCACAGCCTTAGAGCTGTCATAAACTTGAAGGGAGGCATCAAAGAAGATCTGGCTACCTGAAGAGCAGCAGCTGGGAGACTTTCAGGCCATAAATCAAGGATTCCTCAGTAAAAGAGAAGTTGGCAAGAAGATGAAGATGGCTGTATACTGCTCCACCTATGTCCCAGTCCTGACATATGGATACGAGTCATGGGCAATGACTACAACCCACAAAAGCCAGAATCTTGTTGAAGTAACAAGGACATAGTCTGCAACCAGACAATACGCCATGCACTAAAAAACCCAGCCTCTGCAGACCTAAGTAGAACAGTCCCAACTAAGATGGTTTCACCATGTCTGCAGAATGGGAGAAGATCGGCCACCACGACAATTATGGGAAACTAAGAGCCAGGGATCCAGACCTCCAGGACGACCTAGAGACTTCTAGAAGGACAACATTAGACAATCTTTGAAGGATGAAGGACTAGAATGGAACCAAGCCAGGAAGAAGACATCCAATAGGATAGTATGGCGCTCTCTCTTCCAAACTCTCTCTACATCTTACAAGTAAGTAAGGAAACCTTCCCACCACAAAAGTATTTATAGAATGTGTGATTCCTGCTTACACACATTGGGATTTTTGCTGGTGCTACAGTTTATGCATTGTGCTGAGATCCTCCTTGTTTGATCTAAGGGAGGAGATTGGAGCACTTGTGGAGTTTTTCATGTGCAATGAACATGGTCCTTTAGACCAAACCTAACTAATCAAGAGAAAGTATTATTAAGACTGAAGCGACGGAATCTACTGGTAAGCTTAAATGCTGCCCATGCCACATTCCAGCTACTGATAGAGTCACCAACTCAAGCTAGTGTAGAGTGACGTTTTTTGGCTTTATGGTTAATTTTAAATGACCTGTGGCTGGTTATGAAATACAACTTGATTGAAGGAATAACTTTTTACAGAATGAACTATTAAAATAATAATGATTGAATGATTCTATTTATAAAGCATCATTTCCCTTTTCGCTACCCATCCAGCATATAGTTAGCTCAGCAGCTGGTCTCATGAAGGAAGTTAGCTCAGCAGCTGGTCTCATGAAGGAAGTTTGCTCAGCAGCTGGTCTCATGAAGGAAGTTAGCTCAGCAGCTGGTCTCATGAAGGAAGTTAGCTCAGCAGCTGGTCTCTTGAGGGAAGTTAGCTCAGCAGCTGGTCTCATAAAGGAAGTTAGCTCAGCAGCTGGTCTCATGAAGGAAGTTAGCTCAGCAGCTGATCTCATGAAGGAAGTTAGCTCATCAGCTGGTCTCATGAAGGAAGTTAGCTCATCAGCTGGTCTCATGAAGGAAGTTAGCTCAGCAGCTGGTCTCATGAAGGAAGTTAGCTCAGCAGCTGGTCTCATGAAGGAAGTTAGCTAAGCAGCTGGTCTCATGAAGGAAGTTAGCTCAGCAGCTGGTCTCATGAGGGAAGTTAGCTCAGCAGCTGGTCTCATGAAGGAAGTTAGCTCAGCAGCTGGTCTCATGAAGGAAGTTAGCTCAGCAGCTGGTCTCATGAAGGAAGTTAGCTTAGCAGCTGGTCTCATGAAGGAAGTTAGCTCAGCAGCTGGTCTCATGAAGGAAGTTAGCTCAGCAGCTGGTCTCATGAAGGAAGTTAGCTCAGCAGCTGGTCTCATGACGGAAGTTAGCTCAGCAATTGGTCTCATGAAGGAAGTTAGCTCAGCAGCTGTTCTCATGAAGGAAGTTAGCTCAGCAGCTGGTCTCATGAAGGAAGTTAGCTCAGCAGCTGGTCTCATGAAGGAAGTTAGCTCAGCAGCTGGTCTCATGAAGGAAGTTAGCTAAGCAGCTGGTCTCATGAAGGAAGTTAGCTCAGCAGCTGGTCTCATGAAGGAAGTTAGCTCAGCAGCTGGTCTCATGAAGGAAGTTAGCTCAGCAGCTGGTCTCATGAAGGAAGTTAGCTCAGCAGCTGGTCTCATGAAGGAAGTTAGCTCAGCAGCTGGTCTCATGAAGGAAGTTAGCTCAGCAGCTGGTCTCATGAAGGAAGTTAGCTCAGCAGCTGGTCTCATGAAGGAAGTTAGCTCAGCAGCTGGTCTCATGAAGGAAGTTAGCTCAGCAGCTGGTCTCATGAAGGAAGTTAGCTCAGCAGCTGGTCTCATGAAGGAAGTTAGCTCAGCAGCTGGTCTCATGAAGGAAGTTAGCTAAGCAGCTGGTCTCATGAAGGAAGTTAGCTCAGCAGCTGGTCTCATGAAGGAAGTTAGCTCAGCAGCTGGTCTCATGAAGGAAGTTAGCTCAGCAGCTGGTCTCATGAAGGAAGTTAGCTCAGCAGCTGGTCTCATGAAGGAAGTTAGCTCAGCAGCTGGTCTCATGAAGGAAGTTAGCTCAGCAGCTGGTCTCATGAAGGAAGTTAGCTCAGCAGCTGGTCTCATGAAGGAAGTTAGCTCAGCAGCTGGTCTCATGAAGGAAGTTAGCTCAGCAGCTGGTCTCAAGAAGGAAGTTAGCTCAGCAGCTGGTCTCATGAAGGAAGTTAGCACAGCAGCTGGTCTCATGAAGGAAGTTAGCTCAGCAGCTGGTCTCATGAAGGAAGTTAGCTCAGCAGCTGGTCTCATGAAGGAAGTTAGCTCAGCAGCTGGTCTCATGACGGAAGTTAGCTCAGCAGCTGGTCTCATGACGGAAGTTAGCTCAGCAGCTGGTCTCATGAAGGAAGTTAGCTCAGCAGCTGGTCTCATGAAGGAAGTTAGCTCAGCAGCTGGTCTCATGAAGGAAGTTAGCTCAGCAGCTGGTCTCATGAAGGAAGTTAGCTCAGCAGCTGGTCTCATGACGGAAGTTAGCTCAGCAGCTGGTCTCATGACGGAAGTTAGCTCAGCAGCTGGTCTCATGAAGGAAGTTAGCTCAGCAGCTGGTCTCATGAAGGAAGTTAGCTCAGCAGCTGGTCTCATGAAGGAAGTTAGCTCAGCAGCTGGTCTCATGAAGGAAGTTAGCTCAGCAGCTGGTCTCATGAAGGAAGTTAGCTCAGCAGCTGGTCTCATGAAGGAAGTTAGCTCAGCAGCTGGTCTCATGAAGGAAGTTAGCTCAGCAGCTGGTCTCATGAAGGAAGTTAGCTCAGCAGCTGGTCTCATGAAGGAAGTTAGCTCAGCAGCTGGTCTCATGAAGGAAGTTAGCTCAGCAGCTGGTCTCATGAAGGAAGTTAGCTCAGCAGCTGGTCTCATGACGGAAGTTAGCTCAGCAGCTGGTCTCATGACGGAAGTTAGCTCAGCAGCTGGTCTCATGACGGAAGTTAGCTCAGCAGCTGGTCTCATGACGGAAGTTAGCTCAGCAGCTGGTCTCATGAAGGAAGTTAGCTCAGCAGCTGGTCTCATGAAGGAAGTTAGCTCAGCAGCTGGTCTCATGAAGGAAGTTAGCTCAGCAGCTGGTCTCATGAAGGAAGTTAGCTCAGCAGCTGGTCTCATGAAGGAAGTTAGCTCAGCAGCTGGTCTCATGAAGGAAGTTAGCTCAGCAGCTGGTCTCATGAAGGAAGTTAGCTTAGCAGCTGGTCTCATGAAGGAAGTTAGCTCAGCAGCTCGTCTCATGACGGAAGTTAGCTCAGCAGCTGGTCTCATGAAGGAAGTTAGCTCAGCAGCTGGTCTCATGACGGAAGTTAGCTCAGCAGCTGGTCTCATGACGGAAGTTAGCTCAGCAGCTGTTCTCATGAAGGAAGTTAGCTCAGCAGCTGGTCTCATGAAGGAAGTTAGCTCAGCAGCTGGTCTCATGAAGGAAGTTAGCTCAGCAGCTGGTGTCATGAAGGAAGTTAGCTCAGCAGCTGGTCTCATGAAGGAAGTTAGCTCAGCAGCTGGTCTCATGAAGGAAGTTAGCTCAGCAGCTGGTCTCATGAAGGAAGTTAGCTCAGCAGCTGGTCTCATGAAGGAAGTTAGCTCAGCAGCTGGTCTCATGAAGGAAGTTAGCTCAGCAGCTGGTCTCATGACGGAAGTTAGCTCAGCAGCTGGTCTCATGACGGAAGTTAGCTCAGCAGCTGGTCTCGTGACGGAAGTTAGCTCAGCAGCTGGTCTCATGACGGAAGTTAGCTCAGCAGCTGGTCTCATGAAGGAAGTTAGCTCAGCAGCTGGTCTCATGACGGAAGTTAGCTCAGCAGCTGGTCTCATGAAGGAAGTTAGCTCAGCAGCTGGTCTCATGACGGAAGTTAGCTCAGCAGCTGGTCTCATGGCGTAAGTTAGCTCAGCAGCTGGTCTCATGGCGGAAGTTAGCTCAGCAGCTGGTCTCATGAAGGAAGTTAGCTCAGCAGCTGGTCTCATGACGGAAGTTAGCTCAGCAGCTGGTCTCATGGCGGAAGTTAGCTCAGCAGCTGGTCTCATGGCGGAAGTTAGCTCAGCAGCTGGTCTCATGAAGGAAGTTAGCTCAGCAGCTGGTCTCATGAAGGAAGTTAGCTCAGCAGCTGGTCTCATGAAGGAAGTTAGCTCAGCAGCTGGTCTCATGAAGGAAGTTAGCTCAGCAGCTGGTCTCATGACGGAGGTTAGCTCAGCAGCTGGTCTCATGAAGGAAGTTAGCTCAGCAGCTGGTCTCATGAAGGAAGTTAGCTCAGCAGCTGGTCTCATGACGGAAGTTAGCTCAGCAGCTGGTCTCATGAAGGAAGTTAGCTCAGCAGCTGGTCTCATGACGGAGGTTAGCTCAGCAGCTGGTCTCATGACGGAAGTTAGCTCAGCAGCTGGTCTCATGAAGGAAGTTAGCTCAGCAGCTGGTCTCATGAAGGAAGTTAGCTCAGCAGCTGGTCTCATGACGGAAGTTAGCTCAGCAGCTGGTCTCATGAAGGAAGTTAGCTCAGCAGCTGATCTCATGACGGAAGTTAGCTCAGCAGCTGGTCTCATGACGGAAGTTAGCTCAGCAGCTGGTCTCATGATGGAAGTTAGCTCAGCAGCTGGTCTCATGAAGGAAGTTAGCTCAGCAGCTGGTCTCATGAAGGAAGTTCGCATCAAAGCATTCATGTATTCTTGCAGTTATGGTTTCCATAGCAATTTGTTTGACATGATGATGTAGGCAGCCCTCATGCACATCCTTGTTTCAGTCGGCATTTACGACAGTGCCAGAAGGAGAAGTAAGCTCCTGATTATTCTTTCTTTCTCTCCTCAGAGAACCGAGGAAACTTCAGGGGTGACGCAAGTAGTGCTGCATAGAAATTACAATGTTTGGATATTAAAACAAAATTGATCCAAAATTGTGTTCTTTATACTAAATGTCAGAAAGAAAAAAAAAACCGAACAGGTAAAAAAATTTTGATCAATGAGAAGGTGAAATAGGAATAGTCCAGAGAACATTGAGATAAGAATAGTTTATAGATGTTGTCACAAAGAGAATCACAGCATGTTATAAAAACATTATATTAAACATAAAGTGCTAAAATAACTTGGAGAAAGTATGGGATCAGATAAATATATTTAGACTGGAGCCATAAGTAGAAAATTTGATAGAGAACTTCATCTTCAAGTGCCCTGTCTCAGGGCATAGGTGATCATGCCTCTCCACAACTAATTATTGTTTATCAATTCTGTTGTTGAATTCTTCCCATGCAACGATATCAGATTAACCTCTATCTTCTCTCTTTGTCAACCCCTAACTCTTTTCCCTTCAATAATCTTTCCTGTTGTCACAATATTTCATGCTTTTTTCTTCTCATTACGTGCCCAAAGAAAGTGGGTTGCTTCTTTCTAATGAGTAATAAGCCTTCTTTAAACACTGACTTCTTTCAGGATATCCTCATTGCTCTTGTTAGTTGTCCATAACATTCTTATCATTCTTCAATAAAACACATGCGAAGAGTGTCAAGAACCAAACACAATTAGACACTTTCTGGTGGACTGCAAAAAATATGACCAGCAGAGGCAAAATATTAAGATATACAGTAGTAACCACAGGGTAGAAATGAGTGTAGAAAATCTCATATGCTCTAAGACCCCATCAGAAATACAAAAGTTAATAAAACACTTTATTACAAAAACAAAAGCTAACATATTAAAAAAATAAATAAATAAGGATGCGAGCCAGTAGTCTACACTGGCGAAAGACTCTACCCAGATAAATACGGACTGACCAGATAACCCTCCAGTGAAAATTAAAAACATACCAGTTTAGACAATATCATATTTTGGTTTAGACAATATCATATTTTGGATAATAAAACCACATTGAACTATAACTACAAAAGTAAAAAAACCTACTAGAGATAATATAGTATAAAATAAATACAACCAAAAGCATATTACAATAAATGAAACACGTCCTGATATAACCAACAGCTCCATTTATATGGTAGATAGTTGAAAGGGGCGTGCTACAAAGAAAAGTAGCAAACACCTTTTTATTAAAAAAATATAAAACCACATCTCTGTGGCCTTCAGCACTTTTCCTACTTGTTTATCCATTGTCCATGACTCACTTCTGTATGTTAGAATTGGTTCTATATAACACATAGAGAGCACGAGGGAAAGAAAGGGGTAAATGTAATCTAACTGTAAGTGCTGTTCAGTAATAGACATAAGGAAGTTACTTAGTTTATTTAGAAGTTGTGAGAAATGTTTCTTTTTTTTTTTTTAAATGGGTAGCATTTAAAGTGTTAACAAAAACAGATGTAGAAACAGTGATTAGAAAGAACTTTAGAAGTAAACTCTAGAAAATTTCAAAACTTTCATTATGAGGAAACCTTCACTTATTTGTTTATTAAAATTTCTCCATTCTCTTTTGCCCAGCTGAGAGTGTTCAAACTAGCAAAATCATGGCCTACACTGAACAAACTGTTATCCATCGTGGCAAGAACTATGGGGGCTCTGGGCAACCTGATTATTGTGCTGGCAATTGTTATTTTCATCTTTGCCCTCATGGGTCAACAGCTCTTTTCTTTATATTATAAACAACACTATATAAAAAGAAACGCAACTACTAAGTATGTATCTTCAGACTTTTTAATCACAGTTATCATCATTTAACAATATCATCATCATTATTGTTAGTACCACATCATCATCATTGTTAGTACCACATCATCATCATTGTTAGTACCACATCATCATCATTGTTAGTACCACATCATCATTGTTAGTACCACATCATCATTATTGTTAGTACCACATCATCATCATTGTTAGAACCTCATCATCATTGTTAGTACCACATCATCATTATTAGTATCACATCATCATTATTGTTAGTACCACATCGTCATCATTGTTAGTACCAAATTATCATCATTGTTAGTACCACATCATCATTGTTAGTACCACATCATCATCATTGTTAGTACCACATCATCATTATTGTTAGTACCACATCATCATCATTGTTAGAACCTCATCATCATTATTAGTATCACATCAACATTATTGTTAGTACCACATCATCATCATTGTTAGTACCACATCATCATCATTGTTAGTACCACATCATCATCATTGTTAGTACCACATCATCATCATTGTTAGTACCACATCATCATGATTGTTGGTACCACATCATCATTATTGTTAGTACCACATCATCATCATTGTTAGTACCACATCATCATCATTGTTAGTACAACATCATCATTATTGTTAGTACCAAATTATCATCATTGTTAGTACCACATCATCATCATTGTTAGTACCACATCATCATCATTGTTAGTACCACATCATCATCATTGTTAGTACCAATCATCATTATTGTTGATACCACATCATCATCATTGTTAGTGCCACATCATCATTATTGTTGGTACCACATCATCATCATTGTTAGTACCACATCATCATTGTTGTTGGTACCAAATTATCATCATTGTTAGTACCACATCATCATCATTGTTAGTACCACATCATCATTATTGTTGGTACCACATCATCATCATTGTTAGTACCACATCATCATCATTGTTAGTGCCACATCATCATCATTGTTAGTACCACATCATCATTGTTGTTTGTACCACATCATCATTATTGTTGGTACCACATCATCATTATTGTTAGTACTACATCTTCATCGTTGTTAGTACCACATCATCATCATTGTTAGTATCACATCATCATCATTGTTAGTACCACATCATCATTATTGTTAGTACCACATCATCATCATTGTTAGTACCACATCATCATTATTGTTAGTACCACATCATCATCATTGTTAGTACCACATCATCATCATTGTTAGTACCACATCATCATTATTGTTAGTACCACATCATCATCATTGTTAGTACCACATCATCATTATTGTTAGTACCACATCATCATTATTGTTAGTACCAAATTATCATCATTGTTAGTACCACATCATCATCATTGTTAGTACCACATCATCATTATTGTTGGTACCACATCATCATTATTGTTAGAACCACATCATCATTATTGTTAGTACCAAATTATCATCATTGTTAGTACCACATCATCATTATTGTTGTTACCACATCATCATTATTGTTAGCACCACATCATCATCATTGTTAGAACCTCATCATCATCATTATTGTTAGTATCACATCATCATCATTGTTAGTACCACATCATCATCATTGTTAGTACCACATCATCATCATTGTTAGTACTACATCATCATTATTGTTAGTACCACATCATCATCATTGTTAGTACCAAATTATCATTATTGTTAGTACCACATCATCATTGTTAGTACCACATCATTATTGTTAGTACCACATCATCATTGTTAGTACCACATCATCATTATTGTTAGTACCACATCATCATTATTGTTAGTACCACATCATCATTATTGTTAGTACCACATCATCATTATTGTTAGTACCACATCATCATTATTGTTAGTACCACATCATCATCATTGTTAGTACCACATCATCATTATTGTTAGTACCACATCATCATCATTGTTAGTACCAAATTATCATCATTGTTAGTACCACATCATCATCATTGTTAGTACCACATCATCATTATTGTTGGTACCACATCATCATTATTGTTGGTACCACATCTTCATTATTGTTAGTAACACATCATCATTATTGTTAGTACCACATCATCATTATTGTTAGTACCACATCAACATTATTGTTAGTACCACATCATCATTATTGTTAGTACCACATCATTATTGTTAGTACCACATCATCATTGTAAGTACCACATCATCATTATTGTTAGTACCACATTATCATCATTGTTAGTACCACATCATCATCATTGTTAGTACCACATCATCATCATTGTTAGTACCACATCATCATCATTGTTACTACCACATCATCATTATTGTTAGTACCAAATTATCATCATTGTTAGTACCACATCATCATTATTGTTAGTACCACATCATCATTATTGTTAGTACCAAATTATCATCATTGTTAGTACCACATCATCATCATTGTTAGTACCACATCATCATCATTGTTAGTACCACATCATCATTGTTAGTACCACATCATCATCATTGTTAGTACCACATCATCATTATTGTTAGTACCACATCATCATCATCAAGGCTAACATTATCTTCATCACTTTTCATCATTGTTTATTTATACATTATCATCATCGTTATCACCATTCATCATTATTATAACTTCCCTTACAGAGAAGTTTGGTATGAAGTACAGATCAATAAAAGGTTGTTTAAACCTTTGAGCCTGATGGTCCTATTTCACCCAAACCCTTTCCTTGTGGCATAGGAGCTCAAATACACCGTTCTATTGACCACCTTATTACCATCAGTTAACACGTCATTGCCTGCAAACAATGTTTGCCAATAGTGAAGAAAGATTAAAACTGACCCTAAATCATTCTAAGCTCAAATTTGAAGACTCCATTGGGAAAACCAGACATGTCACAAAAAATGAAATTTGAGAAAATTGCATTTTAAAACTTTGAAACACTTTGGCACAAAATAAGGTAGCCTGTTTTTATGATTAATTTTCTGTGAGAGAAATGGGTTTTCAAATATAATTTTCATTTTTAGACCTTCTTTGGTTTGGTTTGGTTTTGTTTGGATTTTAAGGGCCATCTTTATTGCACATGGACAACTCCAACAGTGCTCCAATCTCCTCCCTCACACAAGGAGGATCTCAGCACAGTGCACGAACGAACTCTGTAGCACTGGCAAGGATTCCAATGTGTGTATACAAGAATCACACATTCTATAAATATTGTTGAGGTGGGTACGTTTCCCTAATTTTTTTTTAAATTTTGCCAGGGCAGTGACCCTATGGCCTACTCTTTATGATTTCCAACTACCGAGGGATTTTTAATGTGTGCAACTTGCGCACTAGACCTCATTTTTTTTTCACCCTTGTCGGAGAAGGCTGGACCTTTTTTGATGTATGCTTAATGTGCTAATGGCACTAACTTTTTATTTTTAAATGTGACATGTCTGGTTTGTCCAATGGAGTTTTCATTTATCATCATCACTTTCATGTGGTGTCCCTTGTAGTTCCCGGTAGTCTGTGAGGAAACAGAAGGAATAGGACTACTACTGCATCAGGCATGACATATGACATGTGACATATGACATTGCTAATATGACGTTATGCATGCGTCTGGCGAATAAATGCTTGGGTGCAGGTTTCCTGCTGGGGAGGGGCCAGCCACGTTTGTGGCTGCTGCCAAATATGACTTTGTGAAGTAGCACGTCGGCATGAGCTAACGCTCACCTGACTTTCAACTACTTTTTTTCTGTGTTCTTTTTTAATGTTGATGTTGGGAAATATTCCATTCAACCTCTAATTATAATAAAAATAGCCCCTTCAGTCATAACTGGCTGTAGGAATGTGCCCCTGAGGTGACAGCCCTCAGCTGCTTATTTTCCTTATGTTTCTTTTGATGTTTTCTCCTCTCTTCTGCTTGCTTCTTTTCACCCAATCCAAGGTGGCGCCGTAGAGAACATCGCCACCTGGTTTGATTGGCAGCTTCATCCTCCCAGGTTGCTGGATTTATGTCCAGTGCCCTGATGTCTCTCTTGCACACATCTTTGAACCTCAACTGCAATCGCCCAACTTTTCTTTTACCATATGCCATTTGTCCGTAGAAGATATCTTTCGTGATGTGACCATCATGCGGCAGAAATGGCCAAGCGAGCGTAGTCTGCACTGTCTAAGCAGTGCATACATGCTTTGAAGGCCAGCACATGACAACACCTCGACATTTGTCACTTTGTCCTTCCACAAAATACTGAGATGTGGCATACAGTAGATGGAAGGTATTGAGCCTTCTTTCTTGCTTAGCGTAGGTTTTCTATGTCTCGCTGCCATATAGAAGTGTGCTGGTGATGCAAATGTTATATACCACAGCTTTTGTCTTC